>JANIJG010023869.1:0-14101 GCA_024611175.1 Megaceryle torquata | reverse complement strand
TAATCTAGATATTAAAAAAAAAAAAAAAGTGGGCAATTCATTTGTCTTGAATGAATTAACTGTATAACCTTGAATGAAAACAAACAACAAAAAATTACTGTACATCCAAAGGATTAAGGCAGACACTGACAAATTGATGGAAGTCTGTCAATGAATCACACAAAATTGTTTAATCTGTCATTGAAGAACTCTGGATTGTTTTAATGGATTGAAGCGTTCTAACAATATAATCTTTTAGCATTTTTTACAGATGTAAAATGTGAGTATTTTGTGTATTTGTGCTATTACCTCAGACAGTCTTAGAACTTTTTGCCTCTGGGTCACAGTACAGGTACCTTTTCCAAGTTGCAAAGAGACTGAAGGGAAGTTACCCATGATTTAAGAATACAAAGAGATTTTTATTTTTTTTCTGTAAATATATTCAATAAATGGCCTAATTACTAATAATCTCCCAGATTAACATTTAATAGTCTTGCTATTAATATGCATATCATAGTAATTAAAGAAGGAGTATCTTAAAAATATCATGGAATATTTTGGTGGTGGAACATGATAGATATTTTCTTAACATTCAGTGTTTGTTTAATGAAGCATATAGGAGAAATTATTTAGTAGTAGGAAAATAATTAAACATTGACCAATAGCTATCTAGTAGAAAAATATAAAGCTATCCAAATGTTTAAAATGTTTTCATGTAGCTTTACTATTCAGAAATGGTATTTTTCTCATTAGAAAAGACAGAAGGAAAAAAAGGTATTTCCAACCCTACCTCAGTTCAGAAGGTTGATTCCATGGTCAGTCACTTTGAACATATGCAGAACTTAAATTCCTCACAGACATAGAAGACACCTACAAAAATAAGATGACAAATAAAGGGCTTGGCCTTTTAAGTTAATGATCAGTGTGGGAAATGTGAAAATGAGCAAAGCACTCACAGGTTCTCAGAAGACAGGTGTTAATGTAGGCTATTAAAATCACTCAGCTTTCCATAGTTTTTCAGATTTGTTTTCATTCACTGTAAACTGTATTTTCAATTTGGTTAAATGAATGGAATTATATTTTTAACTTATAGTGTTATCTATGTTATCCCTCCTCATTGCCATATTTTTGATTACTGGCTAATAGGAAATAATACTTCTTGCTGGCTGTTTACAATAAGAGTTAGCTACCAGTTTAGGGTCATAATATTTGTAAGTGTACCCAACTTTAAGAGCTGTGGAATATATTAAAATGAAATTCTAAGAAAAATAGGAAAACCTTAACCATGGTTATTTTAGAATTCATCTGAGCCTTCACCACTGTAAAACTGAAAGTATCAACAATGACTGAAGCCTTCACAGATCCTATTTCCTGGGAAAAAGTGTAGTTAGTTTAGGACAGGAAAATAACTAACAGCAAATCCCAATTTTGTAAAACCAAAATGATGATCAAAGACTGTATTTCAGTAATCAGGAACTGGATAGAATACAAGCTGCCATAGAACATAACAGTATTTTAGCCACATTATTTCTTTCTAATTGTGTTGTTAGGAAGATACACTAAGCTGATACAAAAAAGTATTTCTCAGATAAAATGTCTACAATATAAATAGATTTATCTTATGAAAATTAAATAATACATTTCCATCTATTATATTAACAGAAGGAAGAGACGTGAACCATGGAACACAGGTTAAATACATAATCTGCAGAAGTTCCATTAATTTTCTTTCTAATTAAGTTAACATTTATTTTATAAAACTTAGTAAACTTTAAATCTTACAAAATGTCATAAAAAATCTCATTTTTGTAGACAAACTAGAAAGAAAAAGCAAAATAAAGCATTTTCCCTCTGTAGGATTTTTATTACATTAGGAAAACTATCTGAATTGAACTAAATAAACTATCAAGAAACTATCATCCAAACAAAAAGGTTCCCTCCCACTCATTGTAAATACATTTATTTAAACCAAGGCCTTTTATTCTTGAAAAGCAAAGGCTAGGCACATTTGTTTGTATTTATTTGTCTATTATTATTAATTCATGCAGAGTACCTCTGACACTAGAAAATGTGTCTTGTTCCCACGAGAGGAAGTATAAACAGAAATATAATTGTTCCGTTTAATAATATTGGTAAAATAATAATTGTCACTTTTTTTTTTTTTTTTTGGGGGGGGGGGGTGTACTATGTGTTGTCCAAGCAATTGTTCCAATTTTCCTTTAAAATTGTTTTCTGTAGTTTTCCCTAATGAGAGATTTCTATAGATTTAAGATGACTCCTAGAGTAGAGATGTCTATGGACTTACAGGTGTGTCTCCTACACTTAAGGTGAATATACTTTCAAGCTTAGTAAAGGTCATGTTTTCAATCATTCTAATAGGATTTCAGCATTATTTTAATCTGATTCTCTGGAAAGCTTTATGCTCAAGGAAATTCTAACACTTTGTAGATGTGGCCCACCATTAATGGTTAGGCAAAGAAGCCTTTTAATTTGCTTCATTTATGGTATAATGTATAAGGTTTTCTAAGATTCTGGGGTGTCAAAACTCTTACATGAGCATAAAGATTGAAGCTTGAGAAGCCACCAGTTATTTAAATATCAATTAAACATACCCTACTTTAATGACTTTAATAGTGTTGCAAAGCATTAATAGGAAGACTTGATTTGCTGCAGATTTATTTTTAAAGTAGAAGCAAACCATAAGCAACTGCAGTGGGTTGTGTATCACATTTGAGGAACAAATATTTTTGTCAGCTTCATAAGTATTTCATAAAACATCCATCTTTACTTTGAAAAAGAGTGTAAAGTGTTTCATATTATAAAAGACTTTACATGGATTCCAAATATTTTTTCTACTCTGAATATTTGATCATATAATTTTAAAAAATAATTGGGCCTCAGACAGCTATGTATTGTACCCATAAAGCAGGAACTACACACCCAATTTTCACTTTGCCTGTAGTGACAGGACAAGTAGTAATGGCTTTAAAGTAAAAGAGGGTAGATTTAGACTAGATATAAGGAAGAATTTTTTTATGATAAGGGTAGTGAAACACTGGAACAGCTTCATGGAGAGGTGTTATGTGCCCCATCTCTAGAAACATTCAAGGTCAGGTTGGGCAGGTCTCTTTACAACCTGATCTAGTTGAGGCTGTCTGCTCACTGTGGGGGAGGTTGGACTAAATGACCTTTAAAGATCTCTTCCAACCCAAACCATTCTATAGATTCTATGATCTTCTGCTTCAGAACTCATTAGCGCAGTCCACGTCCATTACATAGTGTTTCTCCAGTCTCCTAGATGTTGTTTAAAGATATTTGGGGTTTTATGTGGTTTGTTTGTTATTTGTTTGTTTTTCCATGACATTAAATCTGTTCTTTAAGCAATTATTGGTTTTAGGTGAAACTGTGATCTTTCAGCCTCTTATGATCTTATTTGAAAATACATGTAGAATATCTTTTTCATTAATAATATACTGAGGTAATGGCTTTCATGTTTAGGTAAACACAAAAAATAAGGTAATAAGTTTAAAAAAATGTAATATTTTTAAGCATGGTTTTGTTTCCTTTTAATAACTTCACAAAAATAATTTTATAGTATTTCTTCAATGAGATGATACTCATGACATTAGCTGGCAGAAAGGGGCATATTTCTTGATTGCTAAAAAATTTCTATTATGTGGAGAAAGCCAGAAATACATAAATTATGTATTTGTCAAAATTTCAGAGTGAAAACACATATTGACTTAATATTATTCTTTAAAGGGACAATGGACAAGGTCATGTAGCTTTAATTAGCCTGTTTTTTCCTACAGCTCTTCCCATGATATTCACAAGTATGAGAATATAAGATAAGCAGCTTTTATTTATATATAATTATTTATAAATGGCTCATGATGCACAAAGACTGTTCTCTGTTAGTATTTCACTGATCAGAGTAAAAAAGGCAGAATCACAGCTGCTGCATGACAGAGACATGCCTGTGTACGCACATTTTGTTCTTAAGCTAAAAATATCTTTGGCTACTTGAAGATACTGTGAGTTTCCTTTCTGAAGTAATTTCAGACCTTTTGGGAAAGGCATATTTGGATATAATGGTTAATTGAAAGCTTGTCCTTTGGTGACAAAAGATTTAAACTTTGGTTCCAGATGCATATTTATTTTCATAATCTATCATGAAATTGTAGAATTGTATTTTAATCAGTGAACTTTCCTGACTTATCTGACTTACTTTTTCTATTTTATGTGACAAATTATTTTATTATCTAGGTTCATAATTTCTTTTTTATATATATTTTTTAATTATTTCAGTCAATTAAATATTCATTGCTCAAGATATTGCTACAAATAGTTTTTAAATATGATCATACTGGTCTTTCCCTAAAATAAATCTCATGTATCAGATAAACCTTCTTCCAGTGCATGTGAGATCCCATTAGTAATACCTGGCAACTGAAAGAAAATAATAATTAAACTGTCCCTTACTTGAACATTTCTCTTTATGAACAAGCCTCTTCATTAATTCAAACACAATGATTTGTGTATGCATGTGTGATTTTAATATACATATACGTGCAATCACATCATGACCATAAGACACTGAAGGCAAGGAGTGGACATAGTCAAAAACATACAAACTGATCAGATGAGGGCCACAAAAATCAAAAGAATGTAACATCTCTCCTATGAAGAAAGACTGAGAGAACTGGGGTTCAGCTGAGAAAAGAGTAGACTCCAGAGAGACTGTATTTTGGCCTTTTAATTCTTAAAGGAAATTTATAAGAAAGGTGAGAAAGACTTTATACAAGGGCCTGCAGGAATAGTACAATGTGTACCAGCTTTGAACTACAAGAGGGTAGTTTTAGGTTAGATATAAGGAAGAAATTCTTTATAATGAGGGAGATGAGGCACTAGAACAGGTTGTCCAGAAAAGCTGTGGATACTCTATCCCTGGAAGTGTTCAGGGTCACATTGGACAGGGCTTTGAGCAACCTGATCTAGTGGAACATGTACCTCACCTCTTCAGAGAGGGCTGAACTAGAAGATGTTTAAAGGTCCCTTCCAACACAAACCATTCTGTGATTTTATGATTTTCTCAAAAAATATTCTAAAACCCAAGCAGAATTCAAATAATTTCATCCACCTGTTATAAAATAAGAAAAAGCAATATAAAAATTTAGTTTTATACTTTTGTGATTTAAATTTAATTAGGGGTTAATGAGTAGGCAAGCAGGTCATATAGGCTCATATTTCCTATTCAATTTGTCTTTCTCCCAATTGAGAATATTTCTAATGAAGATTAATTTGTATTTCTAACTAATTGGTCAGCCACTTTGATTACAAAGCAGGGTTTTTGCTTGCAAAATGTTAACGAGTTGACATCTGAAACAGTTAAGATTTCAGTGGTGGATGATGGCATATATGACCTCTCAAAACCACTTTGAGATAGCTGAAATAATAGGTTATAAAAATCCCCTGGTCTTTGGTCCTTCCTGAATGAAATATATGCTTTCTCTAATATGTAGAGCAGGACTAAAAACTGAATTTTTGAAAGCTTTAACATTTCAATAGGAGACAGCAGCTTCTCTATTGTTACCCTCTGCTGTGGTCTTGTCTTAGATCTTAAAAATTCATAGGAATTTTATAGGAAACTATAGGAAACTTTTTGCAATAGAAAAGCACACATTCAGAGAAACATCAGTATAAAAAATAAGATATCCTTTTTCTTCATAGTATGTCAAGTGAATTATATTCAGAGCTACTTTTATTGAAGTTGAACTATCAAGCTCATCTCTACCAGTGTCCCTTGCACATGAGTTATGGACCACTGCCTTACATTGACTTCTTTTTGTTCTAACATTTATTAATCAAAGGGAACCATGGGGATATAAGTACAACTAGCAAACAGAAAAACATGCAGACAGTTTTGAAATAGAGAAAATGAAAGTCACAGAAGTAGATTAGATTTTTCATAGTATTTTTATACCACTGTTAAAATCAACAAGGTGGCCTGCTTTACATACACATAATGGAGAAATATGTTGAAAGCATTTTACCTTTTTTTTTCAAAATTCACGTTTCTCAGCATATACAATTGCTTTGAAAAGATTTAGTGTCTACCATTAGTTAAGGCTGTTTACATTGAAAGAAAGATATAATTTAGATATATTAGTGATATAACTATTATCTTGGAGTATCAGCATCTAGACTACAATGGAGTTTTTACTGCTGAGACTGACCTAAATAAATGCAGATATGTTTTCTGAGCTGACATCCATTCACAGTAAGTGAAATAAAAGTAGTCATATGTAGGAAGACACTCAAAGAGTTCATTTTCCACTCCATTAACTTCAAAGGTATTTAGGATGACTAGTTTTGTGTTACAAGTCAATGACAGAGGTATATAATGTTATATGAAATGAACTCAAATGTAGAATTTGACCATTAACCCTGGGGTAATCAGATATCTGTTCTGAATTTAGAATTTTTATCCCAGAAGGATTGTTTGTAATAATATTTGTTCCACATGCTCTCATATTGTATTGAAAACTTGAAGAATAAACTTTACCATAGCTATAGCTGTTGAATAAATACAAATTTGACTAAAAAATGACCAAGAATCTTCTGGGTTTTTTATTTTTTGTTTGTTTGTTTGTGGTTTTTTTTCTTAGTTTTTTTTTTCTTCTGTTTAATAAGACAATGAATATGTTCTAAAAAAAAGATTTTCAGTTTCATTTGTGTAAATGCATGTGAAATGCTACTAAATCCTGATCAACTATACTCCCAGTAATATATAAAATATATTTCCTAGTAATATTATGTTATTTACACTAAGAATACAGTTCTGATGCCAATGAAAACAACAATAACTACTTAACATAATAATTATTAAAGATCTATGCTTATATCTCTATCTTCAAGAAACATTCATAGAGAACTAAACACCATATTTTCAATGCTGTGAAATTGCTGAGAAATGTGGCCAAGTATGGAATCAGATTGGATTCCAATAACATGTCCATTCCAAGGGTCATAAATCACTAATGAATTTATTTTCAGTAATATTTTTTCTTGCTCTATTCTGGTTTTTTTTTTTTCTTTTTCCAAATAATCCCATTCAGGCTATATTAATAATTCATTTTAGTGAGCTACTTTTTCACAGTTAAAAGGTAATAGATATGGAACACAATTCCAAAAGAAAGCACTGGGAAAAGGTTGTTATTTCCATTGTGGACATGAAGGCAAATATTCAAAGCATTCATATATACACAGTTAACACATTTTATGGCTAAGATTATGACAGACAGAAAAACTAGAAATTCTACCTCTTATACATCCTGAATGTAATTTTTATACTTTCTGTTGCTATGATTATACAGGATTCTGTATTTCTTTGCTCTTGTACTCTACTGTGCTAGCAAATTCATCTGAAAAACAGTGACACCTGACATCACTAACATGGCAAGAAAAAACACATTTGGCCTATGCTGAAACAGTTCTTGCAGCAAAAGGAATTACAATCCCAGTAAAAGTCCCTTACCCTTTTTCAAATTGAGAACCCAAACATATTCACTATTACTGCTACAGAAATCTCAGTCAGATTTTTCCAGGGCTGTCCTTTTGTTCATAGGGATCAAAGTTTAGCAGCTTTAAAATTCAGCTGAATTTACACTTCCTTCCAGAATTGTTTATCAAACGTATTAAATAATGACACATTTATTAAGTAAAGCTGGTTATGTCCTCTTATGACTGTGGCGCTTTCTTTTACTAGAATTAAGAATGTAGTCCCATGAATGTTTCTGCTTTCTGCTTTCTGAAGAGTGAATTAAAGACAGAATAAGGACTCAAGTTTGCCATGACAAGCATGAAGCTCTGCTCTTAAGAGCTATTACATGTAGATTTATACAAAAAGTCTGAATGGAAGTTGGATATGCTCTGAAAATGTCCAGCCCACTGAAAAATAGTAATTCTTTTTGACTGAGCACCCAAATACTGAAGGGATCCTTCCTGCCTCATATAGTCTTGTACTATTTATGAAAAGGATTAATGCCTTTCTAACATCTTATTCATTATTCAAACTATTAGTTAATTACATAAAGACTCATTCCCTTCTCCCATAAGAAGTCAAGCAAAATTTACAGCATAAATCTGTGGTCGTAAAGAATTGGACAGCTCTAGTTTTCATTTACAGTCTTTGCACAGACAAGACAGAGGGTATGACTGCTTAATTGTGTGTAGCTAATGGATGTAATAAAAGTCCTATATCAAAATGCATGGTTCTTAGACAATTTAAATAGTTTTTAAGCTGTGTATACTGTTCTAACATGGTACTATTTCAAAGCCACATTTTTGTCACTATCTTCTGCTCTAATTTCTATTAACATCAGAATTTCTCAGTATGCAAATGTTAAATTGTTTGCCATATGTTCCCACATATTCCTTGCATATTATCTCTTGTTTTCAGATAAAACAGTAGTGGTAGAGATTACTCTGCTGATGACCTTGAAGTTCAGGCTTGATTTCACTCTAGACTGGTATAACTGTAAATTTAACTGAAAACAGAAGTTTCTGATTAGTAAATAACATAAATTATCTTGAGGTCTTTGTCATATTCTTAAAAGAACTTGTAATCAGAGCAGAAAGCCCACATTTTTCCTTGTTACACTTCTGGAAAACAGTACTTATTAAATTCACACCTTTGGTTCCATTAATCTCAGTAGCAACTTTGAGCTGTAATTTATTACTAATATTTTTGACTAGTCTTTTTGCCAAAAGTTGAACTGGCTTTTATTATAGCTGCAAAGGTTTCTATAATTTTTCATTACCAATTGAACAAAGAAATATCAGTTCTTGGTTTAAATATCTAAATTGCACATAAAGAAAAGCTACAATGTATGTCACAGTTCCGATGTCTTGTATTCTAATACAATATCTTTTATTTTATGCACAAGAATTTCCTACTCAGAGAAAAGAGAGGAACACAGAAAAGGAGAGGCTGAGGTCAGGTAAGTTTCTCTGGGCTTCCTCACAACACTGATCCACTTCTTCTGATGTAAGGTGACTTGTGATAATTTTGTCAACATTTTCCTAGGTGCTCAATTCCACAGAACATGTTTTTTTTTAGGAATTACAGTTAGTGCCAATGGATAAATTTAAAATATGTTAGCTGAATATTTTTTACATACTCATAATTATAACACTTCAGATTTTATTAACAATTTCTCATTTCCCCTTGAGATTTCATAAATCTGATGTTTGACTACTATTATTTTGCTAATGTTGACTTGAATACAAAATTGCAAACTAAACTGTAAACATATTTTTAAAAATATAAATCAGTTGTTCATAAAGCTACCTGCAGTTGCCCTAAGAGGCACATTCTTATCAGTAGAAAGATAACCCACATGGGATTATTTAAGAGATAATATAATCTCATATTATGTGAAAACATTTTTTACTGGAAAACTGTCAAGGTCATGCTGATGCCATTTAGGATCAGCCAATATCACAGAATCAAAGAATTGTTGGAGTTGGAAGGGACCTCTTGAGATTATCTAGTCCAACCCCCAACCAGACCAGACTTGCCTAGAACACACTTCACAGGATTGCGTCTAGGTCAGTTTTGAAAGTCTCCAGAGAAAGAGACTTCACAACATCCCTGGGCAGCCTGTTGTAGGGCATTGTCACCCTCACAGTAAAGAAGTTTTTCCTCTTATTTAGATTAATTTTCCTGTGTTACAGTTGTCCCCATTGCCCCTTGTCTTGTCACTGGTCACCACTGAAAAGAGTCAGTCTCCATACTCCCTGTATCTGTTCTTTAGATATTTATAAGCATTGATACGGTCTCCTTTCAGTCTTCAATTCTCCAGGCTAAATAGTCCCAGCTCTCCCAACCATTCCTCATAAAAGAGATGTTCCAGTCCCTCTTTAACTGAGGAGCCCAGAACTGGACACAGTACTCCAGATGTGGCTGCACCAGGGCAGAATAGAGGGGGGGATGACCTCCCTTCACCTACTGGCTATGCTCTTCTTAATGCACCCCAGGATACTGTTGGCCTTCTAGGCCACAAGGGCACATCTACCAGGACTGCAAGATCCCTCTCCTCAGGGCTGCTTTCCATCAGGTCTACCCCTAACCTATATTGATGAACATTGTTCCTCCCCGGGTGCAGAACCCTATATTTGCCCTTGTTGAACCTCATTAAGTTCCACTATGCCCAGCACTCCAGCCTGTCCAGGTAACACTGGATGGCAGCACAGCCTTCTGGTGTGTCAGTCACACCTCCCAGTCTTGTATCACCAGCAAAACTACTGAGGAAACACTCTGTCCCCTTGCATAGGTCACTGATGATTATCTTCAATAATATTGGACCCAGTACTGATCCCGGGGGAACAATGCTGGCTACAGGCCTCCAACTCAAAACTTCACCATTGGTCACTACCTTCTGAGCACTGTCACTCAACCAACTCTCAATCCACCTCACTATCCATTCATCTAACCCACACTTCATGAATTTCCTAATGAGGATGTTATAGGAGACAAGTATTACATTCTTACTTTAGTTTCTTTTTTCTCTCAAGTGTAATTTTCTAGTAAATTCTTTAAGCCCTCTAAGATAGGTATTCTTTTAAATGGTTTGTTTTTTCAGTCATATTATTTTTAAGATTGATGGTTATACTCAAGATAATTTCAGTGGTTAGTGGGCCAAGACATTTGTTACTTCATGAACATGACAAAGACAGCAAATACATAATTTGGATTATTAATTTTACATAATCTACCATTATTTCTTTTTCCTTTTTTTCTCCCTCTGAACAATCTGGTGTCTGTTGTGACAGTGTTGCTTTAGATCCTGCTATAGAAAAATATCCAATGGATAAGAGATGTGACATAATAATTTATTTCTGAAAATTTGATTTCTCTGATTATAGTGGATAATTACATCTGGTAATTCATGACTACACTAGCAGCACAGATTGAATCTTTTGTCCTGCTGAAAGGGATTAAGTAGTAGTAAGGAATTAAAAGAGATTAGTCCTCTCAGTTATGTTTTTCTGTCCAATGTTTTTGCTGTGATGTGTTTACATATGGTTATTGTAGAGAGTAAAAGGAAAAATGTGAAATTAAACTATTTTTCTGCACTTTATGAAGTACATCCTTCTTTATTGAAACAAATGAATAGAATATATAGGCTCCAAACTTGGAAAATTTTACTTAAATTTTTTACTTAAATTTTTTACTTAAATTCATGTCATTAAAGATGAACTATTATTTACAAGGAGAAATGTACATGGTGTGTATTTGGATGAATAAAGTGATGAGTTATTAATAGTTAGAAAAGGAAAAGAGAAAATCCTGGTGGTTTGATGGTTTGGTTTTTTGGGGGGTTTTTTTGTTTGTTTTGTGGGGGTGTGTGTGTTTTTTTATTGTTGTTCATTTATTTTGTTTTGTTTTGCTTTGTTTTCTGTTTTTATTAATGTCTTTAGTTTCACTGCAGTATATTAAGGTCTTGAGGTCACTACCAGGCCTGACTGTTCCCACTCAAACTTCCTCAGGCTTATCAGTCCCTGTCCATGACCCTACACTCCCTTTCAGCCCCACCAGAGCCATCAGTCTCTGCCTGACTGCTGCCACAACAGTTCCTATCTCCATATCCATCTCTCCACAGCCTTGCCCAGCCATAAGTTCTGCCAAGGTGGACCTACCTATAGGCCTATGACCCAGTTCAGCTTTAGTCCATCCCTATCTCCAGGGCAGTGCTCAATGTCCAGGACTCAGGCTGCCCCTGGTGCCCTCCAGCCTTCCCTCTTCTCCATTTGAGGTGGTGGGAGAGGCCATGGCTACCAGGCTGTAGGAAGCCCCTACAGCTTCTGATACCCTGACTCGTGGGGGCTGCCAGCCCACAGTGCACCCTGACACAGCAGAAAATATAATTTTTTTTAAATCACAGAAATTATGGAATTCAAAGGATAGGGTCTACCTTTAAGAGTTGTTTTCTACCATCATAAACTTAAAAAAAAGAAGTAAGATGAAGAAATGTAAGTTTTCCTTAATAAAGAATTTAAGGATTTAAACTTTGACTTTGATTATCTAGATCAGTAGTTAAATATTGCATTCTGTTCTAGTTCATTGTGGTCAACTCATATAGGAAAATAAAGACAGAAACTCTTAACATATAATTGATTACCAGACATATTCAATGTGATTTAACTGGCTAATAGAAAAATAGATATATAAAATAGTATTATTATTTTTATTTCTTATTGTGAAGAAAAAGAGAAAAAAATCTACTTACACCTTTAAAGGAGACAAGAATTAAATATGACAAGGAGTGTTGATCTTTATTGTCTTTTTTTCATTTCACTTTCTTGCAGTATTACAGTCTATACACAATCAGTTTGGTTTGGTTGGGGTTTTTTGTTTTGGTTTGTTTTTTTGTTTTGTTTTGGGTTTTGTTTGTTTGTTTGGTGTTTTGTTTTGTTTTGTTTTGTTTTGTTTTTCCAAAACTGCTATCTGTGTATTCTGCAAAAAGAAGGAAGGAAACCAAACTCAATATCTACTATGATTTGCCAGAAACTCAGTTTTATGAAAAACTAATCTAAATACTACATAGGTATAGTTAAGCATTTTCTTCAATGATATGAGGCATAAAGATGTATGTAATGCATGGGTAGGCAGTATTAACAAGCAACAGAAAATCCTTTACTGTTAATGTGCTGACAGATATGCATACACAGCAAAGAATAGTAGTAGTACTACTAAAAAAGGAGATTTGTGAATATCTTATCTGTAAATAATATGTAAGTGTAAGAACAATGTTTAGTTGCAGGCAAATATATATAATTTTTATATCAGTATCCATTAGATATAGCTGTTGCACATGTCAAATGAGTTGAGATAGTAAAAAGTATGTCAAATAATTTCTCTCTTAAAACAATTAATTGATTTATTTTGTAGCAGCTTTGTATAATAGAAAATAAATTTTATAGATATAAACTGTTCATCCTTTTGGTAACTTCTGTGAGGGGGACTGAGACCAAAAAGGCTTCCATCTTTGTATTCTAAGTGGAGATATTTCTTGTGCACAACTTGTAACTTCAGTGGAGGAACAGGAACAAAAATTTGGAAAAAAAGATGTCTAAGATTGGTGAAGCACCCATAAAAAAAAGAGAGGAATGTCTAAAATCTAAACATCTTTGACAATGGAAGAGGATAAATGTAGAGCTACAGGGAATTAACAATAAATCTACACAAACCAAATCAGCTAGAGGTCTTTGATATCTTTTGATTCTTCCCTTCTAAGTACATTAATTTTGCACTTTATTAATATCAAACCAGTTTCTGAGTGAAACATTTTTTCAAGTAATACTGATCCTTCTTTTGGCTGCATTAGTCTTTCCACATGAAAATGAGACTTGCTATTCTTCTCACTAAGATGTATATGTCTTTGTTTTTGACTATTATTTAAGTAACCACTGTGCAATAATGTCTTAATTTGCTCAGTGGTGACATTCCATGAAATGCTAATGAAGAAGCACAGTAACTTTTGGAACATTTTTAAAATACAAAAATTAATATATGAAATGGATTTACCAAGGAGAAGTCGTGCTTGACTAATCTAATAGCCTTCTATGATATTGTAACTGGATGGATAGATGCAGGGAGACCCGTGGATGTAGTCTATCTTGACCTTAGCAAGGCTTTTGACACAGTCTCCCACAGTCTTTCATAACATCCTTGTGGAGAAACTAAGGAAGTATGGGATAGATGAGCAGATAGTAAAATGGATTAGTAACTGGTTGGACAATAGAGTCAATGGTTCCAAGTCCAGCTGGAGAGCTGTAACTAGTGGAGTCCCCCAGGGATCAGTGCTGGGCCCAGTCCTGTTCAATATCTTTATCAATGACATTGATGACAGGACAGAGTGTCTTCTCAGCATGTTTGCTGACGACACGAAACTGGGAGGATTGGCAGGTACACCTGAAGGCTGTGCAGCCATCCAGTGAGACTTGGACAGACTGGAGAACTGGGCAGAGCAGAACCTAACGAGGTTTAACAAGGATAAGTGCAGAGTCCTGCATCTGGGGAAGAAGAATAAAGTACACCAGTACAGACTGGGAGGTG
>JANIJG010023868.1:0-61228 GCA_024611175.1 Megaceryle torquata | reverse complement strand
ACAGCAAAATGCATGGCATTTGTAGAAATCTGTGGAGTTGGGAGGGTGTTGTTGTTGTGTTGTTTTTTTTTTTTTTTTTTCCATTATTTATTGGGGCATGACCTGTTTGGGGTGGGTTTTTTTTTGTTTTGTTTGGTTTTCCTCCCTTTTTATTTTTAATCAAAAATTAATAAAGTACTACTTTTTTCAGTGGAAAGTGGAGATAGGAGAATTATTAAATAAACTCTATTTGGCAGCTTCTGTGTGTCTTATTTTACTTAAGTGTAAATGCATTCAGCTCTTCTATAGTTGTTTGGGTTTTTTGTTTGGTTAGTTTTTTGTTTGTTTGTTTGGGTTTTGTTTTTTGGTTTTTAGTAGTTGACTTTGGTGGAATCACTTTCATGTGCACAGAATCCTGTAACTAATTATATGTGGAATAGAGAGATGCAGGTCAGAACAGAAAAGGACTTTTATCCTTCTTTTGTGGCCCTGCCTCATAATTATAAATCCATTTTGTAGACTGCATTTAAAGAAATCTAGCCATCTGCTGTTCCATTTGAGTTAGAGTTTCTGAGTGATTAACCACTGAGGGAGATAACTATGTTTTGTCTTACAAATCCATCAATTGAATTGAGATTTTCCTTGAATTGGCCATCACACCAGCAAAAAAAAAAATGCTGTGAGGACTTGTCCTGTTTGAGGTAGAGCTTTTTGCTTCAGTATGTTGGCTAAAACATATCAACTAATATTCATTGTCAGGCGACAGAAGAGAGTCAGTGCATGGTTCTTATGGCATTGTATTCCATCACCATGAATCTGTAGTCACAAGATGTGGCATTTTTATGGTCTAAGAAACTCCAAATGGTTCATGCAGCCTTTTTAAGCAATGAGGTTGCAAAATGTCTGTGTGCCATGGCTGACAACCATCCTACAGAAGAGCAAATTTCAGACAGACACGTGCAGGCTGCCTTCTGGGCATGGAGCACACGTGCACTTATTTCTTGTGTAATGCTAACAACCTTTTAAGCACAAGTGAACTCATCCTATTTTCCCCTTCTTTTCTTGTGTCCCACAGCAACTCTGCTGCTCTGTGTTCCTTCAATCCCTCCACAGCGAATGCTGGGTGAGAGGCAGCCATTGCTACCATCCTTCCCTGATTGAAGGCTGAAATCTGTGCTTTTTTTGTTACCAGAAGTCTTACCTTTCCTAATGAAGTCACATATCCTTTTTCAGATCAGCTGAGCTTTAGGAATTTACCTAGGAGACATGGCAATTAGTTGCCCTATAAACAGTTGCTCTGTAGCTCTGACTTCTGAAAACATGCCCACTTTCTGCCTGCTTTGTAGAGAATTCAGCTAGATAATCTGCTATCAGTGGATATGATGGTATCAGTGGAATGATGCTTGTGTTCAAATTTGTGGATACATAGGTTTTGAGAAAATTTTGGCCAAGGGTGCTCCTTAGAACTAATTCAGGAGCTGGTTCAAGTACTTACTGCAAGAGCTGGGTTGGGGGGGACATGGAGCAAAGGAGAGGGACTTGCTTTCCATGCTCTGAATTAAAATCTGTCTGATGCTCAGTTTTCAATAGACTGGTTTATTTGTAGACTTGGTGGTGCTGACAAAATCAGTATCTTCTTCTAGTATTTAACTTGTATTTGTCTGGTTTGCCATCAGGGCATTGGAAGAAGCCATTTTCAATCCTGGTCTACCTTTGACTTCTTAGCACTACAATTGTGGGATGTTGATCAGAAGTGTATCTTTCTCCTTAACGTACAGACCTGCTGACCTGAAATCCCATTAAATTTGCCACCCAGAATTTGAAATGCAGCAATCTCTTTATGCATCTCTCCCTACCTTTTTTTATCAAAACCTTGTTCTTAGTTCATTTGATGCATCTTTCTATAGGACAAAGAAAGATGTCTACAGATCTATCATACTGAGAAGATTACCAACGGTGCATCTGGCTCTAAAGACAGTGGTGTGATCAGTCAGCGCTGACCTGCCTGATGTGTAACATACCTGTGTTGTTACACAGCAGAGGGTATGACTTTTGAGGAGTCATAAATTGGCTTTGGTTTGGACATCACAGTTATGTTTGGGTTCAGCCTCCTTTTCTAATGCTGAGAAGAGGGGATGTCCTCTCAGCTGAGACTTTTAAGAGAGTAGACTTCAAAAGCTTCTTCAAAATTTAGAAATCTTTAAATCCTTTGGACTGGTGTCTTTTGAGTTATTTTGGTGGGTGGATTTAGTAGAGGCTACATTGATCTGCCTTATTGCAATGAGTTTCTTTTCTGGGTCATGGGGATCAGGTGTTTTGTTTACTTCCTCATCCTGTCCAGATTGCTGCTGCTGTTGTAGTTTCTTTTTTATGTTGAAGTTTTGCCTAGAGATGATTAAGAATTGCATGCTCTGAAGAGATCTCTGGATAAACTAGAGAGCCAACAAATGTAATGCTTTTGGGGTTTTATTGCAAATGATAATTTGAAGTTTGTAAATATTCTAAGAGGAGGATGCAACATGATTGGAGAACCTATGTAAATAGTTGGTTTTTTAAGTCTAGAATGTCTTCTGATGCTATTTTATACCATTTCCTTTTAAGCAGAATGTTTGTATGTTTTCAAAAGATGTCAACTCCTAGGATGTTAGCTAATTAGTGTGGAGAAAATGGTGTATAAAAGTAACCTACACGTAGACTAATGAACTAAGTATTTCAACAACGTAAATAGGTGACAGTAATTGAAACCTGAACTCACCTTTTGAGATTATGGTCACCAGGTCAGGAATATTGCCTGCCTCTCCCCTGGGAAGTAGGCATTGCAAATTCCTTTTCCTTTTTTTCCTTCTCCTTCCAGGAATCCCAAAGCATTCTAATTTCATTTTTTTCATAATTGTTTGTTTGTATTTAGGGCAGCAACAAGAGCCATTGCCATTTCATAGTGACGTGGTAGTTAACCATGAAAACATTGCCTAAACTAAGTTTAGAAAATTCACTTTCACATTTCCTAGTGTTGTGGGTTTTTTGGTTGTTGTTTTTGTTTGATTGATTGATTGTTTGTTTTGTGTGTGTTTTGTTTTGATTTTTTTGTTGGTTTGGGTTTTTTTTTTTTCTGATTGCAGATAAATATTTTCTGGCTGTATTTAGAACGTTACTAAAGAAAATGGAAAAGGAGGTGTGAAATCTACTTTTGTTTTTAAGACAGAAATGCAACACATTGCTCTGTGCAACTCGTATTGAGGCTGCAGCTCTTAGATGATGGATATCTTTGGAGGTTACATTTTATTTTATTTGTTGTGCTTGCAGTAAAAACTCTTGTTTATCAAACAGCCAAAGTGTAAAGGTTTCAAGCTGTGACATTTTTTATTCATTTCAATAACCTGCAGCAGTATAAAGTGTTGCAGCACAAAAATAGACAGTGGTGGGGAGTGTAGTATAACCTTTGTTATGTGTAATCCTTTGTGGTTTTTGTTGATACTGCCAAATAGAAGACAACCTATAAGCATGAAGCTTAGCCAAATCTAATCTAGTTAGATTGGAAAATTAAAATAATAGCAAAATCACGTAACAGGTTCCTGAATTATGTTTTTGATCAGAAACAACAGGTTAAATTTTCTTGTATTCTTTATGAGAGGGATAAGCAGTGGATAGTGCAGGTACCAAAGCTGTTATCAGAACATAATCTGATGAATAAATTGACTCTCACAGATTCAGTTGTTTTTTCCTTCCAGGGATTTGTATTGCCAGCCAGTGCAGTTTTTAAGAACAACAGACAAACTATGAGATTGCAGGGTATGTATTTCTTATAGCACAGTTTGTAAGGAACCCTGTGCCAGACCTCATCCCAAGTTTGTGCAGTTATGGATAACTTGAGGATTTTGGTGGATAAATATTTCTTCTCTATTTCTTTCTCCAAAACCTCATTTCAGATCAGGAGAGCCAGTCTGTCACTATTGAAGTTGGGCATGGCCTGCCAGAACAAGTTGGTTTTTTCTCTTTTACTATCATTCTTTAAGGCAAGGAGTCCTGCGTGGGCTTTATGAACTGTCTTTCTGTCCTGTAACCCCTTCTCTTCTGTCCTCCTCCATGAAATGAATGTGTCTTTCACATTGGAGGACACGTGTGTTACAGGGCTGTAACAACAGCATTTTGCTCATGTGATGTAGTTACCTGGCCTTTCATGGGATGTTAGGGAGACACTGTGGTTTGGACCTTAAACAGCCTTGTAGTAGATTTTGTTGGCCTGCTGGGAACTTCTGGTCAAATTTAGTGGAATGTTTTCTTCTGCTGTTCTGTTTTTAATTTGTTTCTTTATTCTGTTCTTAAGCCTTCCTGACTCCTTTTCACAATGTGCTTTCTCCTAGATGTTTTTCAAAGGCATTTACAGTTATTTAGAAGTTATTGGATATGTAGGAGGTACCTTTCAACATGAGTTAGCAAATATCCTAACTGGACGCAGTATTCTTCACAGCTTGCTGATAGGATGCTATCAGTAACATGTAAGCTGGCTACATGAAAGTGTGTGTGTGTTCCTGTACATGTATACAGATAAAGTCTCCCTTTAGTCCTGATGCAGACTTCTAAGAAAGATCCCAACTTAGGTAAGGCACTACGTAATAGTCTCCTTCCCAGGAGAGAGAAGTTATTGATAATGTCTGTGAAAGGCTGGCTAGAGGCTACAGGGTAGATTTGGTGGTTCTGACTTGTATTCCAGACTATTGACAGAAATTGCAGTTGAAAGCCACAAGGCCTGTCATGCTCTCTGCTGAGCTAGTGGCTGAGATAATCCTAGGGCTGCTTCTGAGCAGGTGGTGTTTCAAAGAATTGAATGTTGCCAGTGTGACACGTGTATGTACACCTTTATTGTGGAAGAATCCTGAATAACATGTCTCAAGAATGAGGACATGTGCAATAAGAAATCATAGAATGGCTTCAGTTGGAAGGTCATCTAATCCAACCCCCCTGCAGTGATCAGGAACATCATTTACTAGATCAGGTTGCTCAGAGCCCCATCCAACCTGACCTTGAGTATTTCCAGGGATGAGGCTTCTACCACCTCTCTGGACAGCCTGTTCCAGTGTTTCACCACCCTCATTGTAAAAAAAAAAATAATTTCCCATATATCTAGTTTAAATCTACACTGCTTTAGTTTAAAATAATCATCACCCCTTGTCCTGCTGTAACGGGATTTGCAACAGACTGTCCCCATTGTTCATATAGACCACCTTTAAGTACCGAAAGCCACAGTAAGGTCTCCCCAGAGCCTTCTCTTCTCTAGGCTGAAATACTCCAACTCTCATAGCAAACCCTTCAGCCTGTGTGCACCTTTCCTCTGCACAACCAGTGAAATGCTATACTTTGAGAAGCATCACTATTGCTCGCTCATTAGGGCTTGGGTGGCGTCTTGAGTTTCTTAAGGTGTACAGTTAAAGAAATCACATTCAGTGAACAACCACAGTATATTCTGAAAAGCTTTTACATGAAATGGTCCAACCTCCCTTTTGGTCCTAAATAAAACTTAAAAATAATGATCCATGTTGAAATCAGAGCCTATGTACTGCTATGCTAGGACACATTCTATCAGGACTCTTGACAATGGCTGACCTAGGATGCCTAACAAAAGTCTAGGAGTAAACAGGGGCAAAATATTTTTTTCTCGGATAATGTCTCATTTTGTTTTCAAAGAGGAGAGGTACATTTGATCTTAAAATAATAATTTTCACTTCTTTTTCCTGCTTGCCACTGAATCCTCAGAAACAGCAAATTCAGTGTCTCTGAATTTCCTAAATTCTGTCAGCAAAACTTCCTAAAATCTTGGTCTCAGACACTTCTGGTAAAAGTGAGTGTCATAACCTGATATAAACACAAAACTTTTTAATATACTTTTCGGTTGGAAGTTACTCTGTTTTTGTGTTAGTAAAGGCTCTTTTTTTCCTGTAATGTGAGATAAATTAAAGAGCAGCTCCTGAACAGCCCTTATTCTCCATTCACGATGCATTCTATATTTTTGAGATTGTACACTATGAGATTATGTCCCTTCTTTATATATAAAACAATAAATCCTGCAGAGAGAGAGTAGATGGATAAGTGACTGTATGAACGTGTATAGAAATTTTACTGAATATAGTCATTTCACTTCAAAGATGGAATGCAATAAAGAACATCGTATGTGTAAAATTATCAATTAAAATTTATCTCAATACAGCTGTGTGCAAAAATATGACTGTATTTTTGCATGTGTATGTATATTTACAGACCTATGCTCATCTAATGCATTAATGTCAAATTCCCAAAAACGTGGTGACAAGAGAGGACCGTTTTAGCTCATGTGAAGACAATGTGCTTTAGTAATTTCTCCATCCCTGGAGAGCTTATTAAACACTAAACAAAATATGTCAGCATGTAACTGATTGAGTGTTTTAAATTACTCACTTTCATTTGACTCTTGGCCAGCTCCTTATTGCAGAGGGCTATGGCAAACAAAACCTGTAATTTACACTGACAATGATAATATGCAGTTTATTCTGCTAGCTTGTCAACTCAGAGTCTTTATAAAGTAAGCATTCAAACAAAGCTCAAGTTCTTAATGTAAACACATTTTGTAACTCCAAACTTAGCCAAACAGAAATCAAATAGTGATTAGTTTAGTTTTTTCCCCTTCTTCCAATGGAAATATCATTATATGGTTTTCCTTTCCTTTGGCAATAAATAGAGATATACCAACTTGAATGAGAAAAGACATCAGTAATCTAGGAACTTACTTTCTCACATTTCTTTTTTTTTTGACCATGCGTGTTGAGTGCATATTTCCTAATAATTTTACTACCAAATGTATCCTTCTGAGAATTAACACAGCTCCACCATACTTTGCATATCTGCTCATCATGTTCACTTGCTTCAAACTTGAAGAATGGAAGTTAATGGGCTTCTATAAAATCTGTAATTTCCAGGTAATTTCCACGTATTTCTGGGACTTTGCAGTTTGCTCCCCCCCCCATTTGCTGGATGACTTTTCTTCCAATAGGGTGTTTATTTCTCTTTAAAAACTGAAATGTGAACTCTGATTGTGTGGAATGTGGAAAAGAAATATGCATGGGCAGATGTGAAATACTTAAGCTTGGTCAGTCAGTGATCAATACCAGCACGTGAATGGTTAAAATACTGTGCTGCAAATGTGCTATAAATGTAATACACAGCCCAGTAAAGATTTCTCTTTCAAATTGCCTATTCAAAGAGAGGTTACAGAAAGGAATAGTGATTCTGGATGAGTTATCTACAAGTTACCACTTTTGGAGTGGGATTTTAGTCCATGTGAAGACACCTATCTTCAGTCACTTGAGGGCAGCTGTCATGAGTACATTTCCATGGAGGGTGCTCGGAGCTTAACTGCCTGCCTTAAAACGGAGGCATCCAAATGAAGTCACTTACTTTAGAATCACACCTCTAATGTCAGTCGTGGGCTAAAGTTTACTTTTTGTTTGTGAACATAATTTACAGCTACAGTTGAAAGCAGAGAGGGGAACATGAGTGCTAGCAAAGCAAAACTTGTTCCATTTTGAGTAAGCTTACTAAAAGGTGAGGTAATTTACCTATTATAAGATGGTCTGGATACTTCATAGAAGAATGGAGAAACAGAAACAGATGAAGAGAAAGTGAAGGTTAGGATTCTTTTGGGGCTGCAACCAAAAACACGTGTTTTGCCACATTGACTGCAAAAATAGGTACTCTCTATAGACCTGATGAAAAGGATCGAAAAGGAAATTTTATGATTTTGATACTAAGGACTTGAAATATCTGAGGACAGATGGATCAGTAGAGTAAATTCTATATTAAAAATAAATAAAGAAAAGAAAAAGAAACCATTAGGAATGTCTGCTTAGTATATACTTTATGAACTGTAGCACATAGTTGTATGTACTCTCTTGTCTTATGTACTTGTCTGAAATGTGATGACAGTGAGCGAGACTTGGCACCAGTAATGACCTATATGTTGTGTTGTCATTTCATTTTACACTTGAGGAAAGTGAGGTGTTTGTGTTAAATAAGGAAGTGTAATGACTTCTTCAGTGTTATATAGCAAATCATCAGCTTTTCCCTTTTCCCACTGTAATTAGAACAGCTGAACAAACAAGATGAGGAGAATTTTCTTAAAGAATTAAGGTAGAGGTCTGGATGCTGTGTGAAAGGGGAATGGTGTTCAAATGGTTCAGGATGGTTTTTTCTGAATTCATGATCTCAGTGTCATCTTCTATTGGGATCCAAGTACTCCAGTGTCCTAATTCTTGAAGATATTTCAGTGTTTTAAACATTCATGATGTACATTTTGCCTTACTGCTCTTTTTTTTTTTTTTTTTTTTGTGGATTCAACTGATGAGGACTTGGGTTATGTTCTCTCCATCTTTTTTAAAGATAAGTGTAGTTGAAGATACTTTTAATATTTTTCTTTTTAAAAACAAACAGCCTCTCCCTCTCTTCCTGGAGGTAGGAGAGCTCTGCTTTTTTTGGAAAATTTTTTAAAAGCTTAACTGTTCCAGTGAGTTCAGCATCTTCATTCCTCTCCCCATTATTCTGAACTGCTGCATGCCTGAATGCATTGGGAGGTCTGGCTGCAGTTCTTTAGTAGGGGGAAGGCTGCAGGCCTGAGCTCTTTTTGAAACTATGACCCCACATGTTAGTACTTATTTCTTGAAAATTTGACTAAATATTTCATTATAGATACTTTCAGGGGACTTTTGCATGGGTTCCTATAATCTAAATCAGTCTTTCATTTTTTGGAATTAAAAAAAGGAAAAAGATTGTGATGTTCTCTAACTAACCAGTTATTTAGCTTCTGATCTTACTTCCTCATTTGGGTGCAGTAAGGATGGATAGCTTTTTCTGTGAGGTTTGTAAAAAAGGTGTTATTTGCTGTGAAAAAAAACGTTTGTATAGTGAAACAAAAGAAATTATGGAAGTTTTTTTCATGGCTGGATTTTTTAGTGTCCAATAATATGCAAGTAACTAGGCTTTCTGCCCTGTTAGGACAAAGAAAGTTTGGCGTCAAACTGGACTCTTGCTTAATATCCTGGCCACTAAAAGATAGCTGCTTTCAAGACTGTAAGCATTTAATAATTTAGAGGGCTTTGCCTCTTCTTGCATTTCCTTTGAAATTAGCTGAGGGATGAGAAAATCGGATGATGATGGATAGGTTCACAACTATAAGAAATTTGGTGTAAAACTGATCTTAGAATTGTTTGAATAGATGTATACAAAGTAAATAGTCAGACCCTTGAGTTTTGTTTTTATGCACATCAAAGTGCACAAAGAGCATACTTAGGCTGGGAAAGGGGTAAATGAACTGCTGTGAGCTCAGTTAGTCTTGCTTCAGTGCAGATACCAGGATTAACAGGATAGAAGGGCTAAGTATTGCTCAATTTAAGGACAGATGGGGAAGGAGAGCAGACTTGGCACATAATTCTTCTTTCCGCTCGAATGACTGGAGTATTTTGTGTTTGCCTGACATCTGCCAGTTCTCTTCTTTACTATAGCTTCTTCTAATTAGTTGGTGAATCAATTGGATTGTTCTTGAGTTCTCCTTGAGTTATTCCTAGAATATCCTGTTAAAACCAGTGCTGCCTCCTATTTCTCTGTGTGGTTGGTTTGTTTGGTTTTTTTAAGGGAGGAATTACCCACGGGCCAATTAATCAGTTTCTCGTTGAAGTTCTTTTACAACACTGAAATACTGTTTGATCCTAGTAAGGTGCTAGTAAGCTTGTTACTTTGTGTTGTACAAATTTGATCTAAAGCATTTTCTGCTATCAGGTCAGCTTCAGATGGCTTCACAGACTCTCTTCACAAAGAGTCTAATATGAAAACGGCCTTGGCTTCCCAAACAGTGGAAGCTGATGCTGTCAGTTAGGGAAAAATACAAATTAAAAAGAACTAATCTTGTGACAAATGAACCAAATTAATTTTATGCCTCAGTATTCAGAGGAGAAAAACATCCAGAGCAATTCTGTTCTCCACTTTGAGTAGGATGCAGGCTTCCTGCTTTTGGTGGATGGATTTTAACATAATGGTATTTGTGTTTCTTGTATGTTATCTTTGTTTACACATATGTTCCCTTTAAGTTTGTCTTGTATTTTAGTTGCTTTTGATTTGCTGGTACACATTTACATGGAATCTGCTTTGTCAGTATTGTTAAATTGTTTCTGTGGTGCCTTCAAGGGATTTTCTCTTTTAGATGATCTATTTAATTGAGTTTCAATTGGTGTTATGTGTTTATCCCCCTTAAAGCTAGATATGATAGTTGTTTTTTGTTTTCTTCCCCCCTACCTCAAACAGGTTGAATTTGAGAACTCGCCTCTGGCTTTTCAATATTTACAGTGTGGACCAGTTCATGACTCTAGTAGGAACAAAACCTGTAACTTGTTCCTGCTATTGAAATTTATGATTAGATGCTTTACAGAAAGTTTGAGTATTTAGCTATTTTCTGTTATTCTCTAGTGTGATGTTTCCCCTTATTTCTGCCCTTTCTACGTTTCATCACTATGTGGTAAGTGTCATTATTTTGGGTTGATGGTTAGTAGTCTAGCATTTCTTTATCATCTCTTCATATATGAACTTCAACTCACAGGAAGTCTGGAAATGCTTTTACAGAGTTAAATATATCTGTCTGTAATATCTCAGTTAGTGACAACCTTGGCTGCAGTGATCGCAATATTGTGGAGTTTGGGATACTGCTGAGCACACTGCAGAATAGTTCCAAGACAAAGGTTTTAGACTTTAGAAGAGCAAACTTCAGCTTGCTCAGGGCTCAGCTTGAAGGGATCTTGTGGGAAGCTTCCATGGAGGATAAAGGAGCTAGTGAGCATTGGGAGTTTTTCAGCACTCTCCTAGATACACAAAACCACTTCATCCCCTATCATCTTGCTCACCTGGAGCAAGAGACTCCCTTGGCTTAACTGAGAGCTTCTGGGTCTGCTCACAACCGAAAGGGAAACATACCAGAGATGGAAAAGTGGAACATTAGCTGTTGAAAATTACAAGGGCATTGCCAGGGCATGCAGAGATGCAGTTAGGAAAGCAAAAACTCAGACTGAACTGAAATTGGCCAAAGGTGTCAGAAACTTAAGAAAGGGTTCTTCAGATAGGTTAACAACAAGCAGAAAGAGGGAGAATATTGGCCCACTATTAAACAAAGCAGGTGAACTCATTACCAACAATGCTGAAAAGGTAGAGGTCCTCAACACCTTCTTCACCTGTCTTTACCAGCACTGTTGGGTCCCAGGCCACGGGAACAAAAATCCAGATTGATGCAGACACAGACCCCCACCATTAGTGAAAGCTTCCAAGAAGGACCCAGGTAATTATAGGCCCATTACCCTCACTTCAATTGCTGGGAAAGTTATGAGGCAAATCCTTCTGGGTACTCTCTCAAGTAAACTGAAGTATGTGATTGGGAAAAGCCAGCATGGGTTCACTAGGGGCAGATCATGCTTGACAAACTTGAGTGCCTTCTAAAACAAAGTAAACCGCTTAATTGATGCAGGGCATGTGGTGGACATTGTCTACCTGGACTTTTCCAAGGCTTTTGTCACAGTCCCCCACAGTCTTCTTGTAGAGAAACTGACACGTTATGATCTAGACAAGTGGTCTGTACAGTGAGTGGGGACCTGGCTGACAGGCCATACCCAGAGCGTGATAGTAAATAATTCTTTCTCAAACTGGCAGCCGGTCACAAGCATGGTCCCCCAGGGATCAATACTGGGCCTAATGCTATGTAATATGGGATCGAGAGCACCCTGGTGAACTTTGCAGATGACATGAAAAATGAGTGGGGGAGTTGACTCTGTAGAAGGGAGAGCCACCCTCTAGGAAGACCTAGACAGGCTGGAGGAGTGGGCTAGCAGGAACCTTATGAAGTTCAGTGGAAACTGAACTTCAGTACTACTGAAACCTTCAGTAAGGTCTTGTACTTGGGAATACATAACCCAGGAATGCAGCTCATAGTGGGATCCACCTGGCTGGAGAGTAGCCCTGTGGAAAGGGACCTGGGTGTCATGGTAGACAACAGACTCAATGTGAGTGAACAGTGTGCTGCAGTGGCGAAGAAAGCCAACAGGATGCTGGACTGGATTAACAAGGGCATCACCAGCAGAGATAAAGAAGTTATTATCCAACTCTGCTCAGCACTGGTCAGACCACACCATGAGTACTGCATTCAGGTTTTGTCCCAGCTATATAAAAAGATGCAGACAGGCTGGAGAGGGTCCAGAGAAGGGCTCCAAGGATGATCAGAGGACCAAAAGACCTGCTATATGAAGAAAGGTTGAGAAAACTGGGTTTGTTCAGCCTTTAGTAGAGAAGGCTTAAGGGTAGACCTTATTACCATGTACCAGTACATAAAAGGTGGCTACCAAGAAGATGGAGACTCCCTTTTTACAAGGAGTCACATGGAAAAGACGAGGAGTAATGAGTACAAGTTATTCCTGGGGAGATATCAATTGGACTTCAAAGAAAATTTTTCACCATGAGAACAATTAGACATTGGAATCATCTCCCAAGGGAAGAGGTGAATTCCCCTACACTGGACAGTCTTAGGAATCAGCGTGACAGGGTGCTGGGCCAGATCATTTAAACTATATATATAATGTTTGTTTGGTTTGGTTTTTCTGGTTGGTTGGGTTTTTTTTGTTTGATTGGTTGGTTGTTTTTTCATTTTACCTTGAAAGGTTGGACTAGATGATCCTTGGGGTCCTTTCCAAACTGATATTCTAGGATTCTGTGATTTTTCTTATTTCGCTCTCCACTTTTCTGCTTTCTTTTCCTATATCAGTGTAATTAGTTCTCTCATCTGATTTAAATATTTTATCAAAAATATAATCATATCCTTCTGAATGTTTTCTTCCCACACACTTGGAGAAAGACATTCCATCTGTGTCCGCATTTAAAACTTGACAGTCAAGTTTTTATGTTGGATTCTTGGACTTGCATTTATATAGGAGCCCTTTACACCCTTGTTCCTTTTCTGTGTTTGTTTTTTTAAACTCTGCTTAGGCTGAAATGCTGTTTGGTTAGACAGAGCTTTGCTATTTCCTGTCAAACTTCATTAACTGCTTTAATGCTTTATTTCCAAGAATACAGAGTTTACTGATTGCATCCCAAATTGATGTGTCATCCTGAAGTGTGCATGCCTTTGCACCTACAAATTCTCTGCTAAGTTTAAACAGTCTTCATTTTAAACTTAAATACCAGCAGCCTATTTTTATTTTATTTTAGGTAAAGTTTGTGCACCCTATTCCAAAAGTCTAATAAAACTGAACCCCTTTCTTCCTGCATCATTTTTTTAACTACTTAATGAAACCTCCCTGAACCTGCACTTTGGTACTCAGACCCTTTCAAAGATGTAGTCATGGAGACAGACTTGTAGTCAGGTTGCTAAAAAGCTAATTTTGTCTCCAGGCACTTTGCAAATTCCTTTATGTGTTGTTATTTTTATCATGAACGGCTTCTTCTCAGTTTTCTCCAAGAAATGCTCTGGATGCCTCCTGGGTATTATAAAACCAACTGTCTTTGCATTTAGCAATCAAAATACCTAAGGGCAAGACTGTGTATACTGTTTTGAGACTTGGGTCTTTGGATATGTAAGCATTTAACTGCACGCTTTAATGAAATGCTGGCAGTGAAATCTGAAATAATATTAAATTACTTTAATTTTAAGATTGGTTACAGACAAGAAATTTAGATCAGACTAATCTTATATTTGATAATGCATGTAAGCATGTATGGAAAACAGCTTGCTATACAATTATTGTAAGATAAATGTTTTATTTTACAAAGCTAGTAAAAACCCTGTTTGGAATGCCTGCCTGCCCTTCTTTGCATTGAAGTGCTACCTTCTCTTTCTTTGCACCTGAAGTTAAAACAGAGTTAAAGAAGATGGGAATTCATAGAGGTCAAGATCTTGAATCTGTAAGATACATTCCATTAATAAAAGTCTATTGAGTTACACACTGTGCTGTTGGATGTTCACTATTGCAAGAAATTTTGCTTCCCAAAATGGTATTTTAAACCTCCTTGCTCCTTGGTAAACTGAGAGCTTAGGAAGCTAAATGAGCTCAGGATTTGTGCCCTTCTGTAGGTTCAGGACTGTATATTTCAATCATCTTTTATTTCTATGCCAAATACTACACTGACTGAGACCTAAAGCACGTACAGAGGATAATCGTAGTCTTCACTGTCTTTTCAGGAGAACCCAACTGTACAAACTCTGGGTTTATTCATTGCCCCTTTCATCAGAGCTACAGTGTTGGCTGTTACATTGTATTCAGAGACCATGAGAAAACTGGGTTCTGACCCAAAGATGATCTATATACGGCTGATATTTCAGTAAGAAATGTGGTTGAAATACCATGGATTTAGAAATGTGGTGCTGTACTACAATGGTGAAGCTTTGAAGAGCATCTTTACAAACTCCTTTCAGTTTATTAATATAGTGGATTTGCTTATTTGTAATTTATAGTTTTTATTTCCTATGCTTAAATCTAGTCTATAAGGATTTTGAAGGTTTATAGCAAACTTATAAATATAAAATATATATAGATATAAAAAGTTAAGTAATTTTATCCAATGAGTGTGTTTATCCAAGTATGTCATCAAACTTCTCTATTTCCTTTTTAGAAGGCCAGTTAGGGACAGGCTGACTCATTCCCTTGTCTGACAGAATGCAAAGACATCCAGAGTTTATCTGGCAAGACTAGTGTAAGTAAAGGAGAATTTTAAGATTTCAGGGAGTGTGTCTTGCCTCTCAGTTCCCCAGTTGGATGTAAGATAAAATTTTCAAATGAGAAACATGTGAAATCTTGTCTAAACGTTTGAGTAAGTGATGTCCCAATTTCCTGATGACTTAAATGCAAGTTTAAGATCTGAACATTCCTAAAAGTCATCTTAGTACTTATAAATTTATACATCGGAATGAAGTTTATAGAGCTAAGAATTTTCTGATAAGTCTAGAAGTCTTAGCATACAAATCAAGCTGTAGGGAGAGGAGGGTACACAGTCTCCATTTCTGCTAGGTTTTATTTCCTCTTCCACAGGCTCATCTGGTCATGTTCAGGTTTTTTCCCAGGTTGTGGGGAGGAAGGAGGCTAGCATAGTATGTAAGGAAGTCCAAGTGAGATGGTAGCAATTATGATTGACTGAAATGGAAGGATAGTTCAGTAGAAGCACTTTTTTGTTGCCTATACCCTGATAATGTCTGTGGAGCATGTGTCTTTCCCCAGTGAAAATACTGTGAATCAAAAGTGCTGAGGTTAAGGAAATTCCCAGGATAGTGTAAGAGACAAGGCTCTGACTGGCTTTAAAAGTGAAGACCTCTGTTCAAGTTGTGGGGTTTTAGTCAGCTCTCATAATTTCAAGCAAAATGTGCAATTTCAAAGGTACTGGCAATGAAGAAAATAAGGCATTTTCTGAAGTGCAGATTCAGTGAATTTCTTTTTCAGTGCCACATCCTGATGTTGTCTCCACTGAAGCTGCTAGGACTATCTGGGGCAGAGATGACAGCCAGACCAGTGTGAGGTATATCTCATCAATAAGAAAGATAGACACATTTGAAAACAACTGTGTTCTGAATTCAGTGAGTTTCCATTCTTCTCCAACACTCTTGGCAAATGTTAATAGAGCCTGTGAGAAGGTGACCGATGCTAGGCCAAAATTGGCACACGTAAATCAGTTAGCTGTCTGGGTATTTTTAGTGTTATTGTCCCTTTGGCACTTTTAATTTCCTATTTTGGGGGTGAATAAAACTTCTATGGCAAAATACTTCCCCTCTCCAATTTCTGTAACTTGAGCCCATCACAACTGTTAGTTCAGGGTTTTTTTTTCTGTTTGAAAATAAACATTGTTGATGATAAACTAATGGTTCAAAAGCCTTTAGCACTGGAGCCTTCTGTTGTCAGTATGTCTGTACAAGCTCTAGCATTTACCAGGTGTCTTCCCCAGCACACACTTTTCTGTGGGAGGGTGAAGGGACTGGTTAAGTCACTGTGCCTGCTCAGTCTTTAAAATTCCTTCAAACAATGCTCACAGGGGCATTGTGGCGAGCTTTTGTCCCAAGCGCTGTGCAGTTCTCCTTTTGGAATAGTCCTTAAACAGCAGACTTTGCTGAAGCCCACTCAGACTCATCTTAGGGTTTCATATGCTATGGTTCTCAGCTGGGTCTGTGTCTGTGACCAAAATGAGTTCCTTAGGGTTCTTTTCCAGTCTTAGCCAAGTATCTAGAAATCTTTCAATAGAGTAACAATCCTATCAGGAAGAACTGTATAGAGAAGGAATTACGAAGTGAATAGGAAAGGATAATTTTATTTATGACAATGCAACTTTTAAAGAGCAGGGATTGAGAGCTTTCTGTATTTCAGACATTTAAAATGAGAAGCAGAATTGTCAACAGTGTGTTTGGAGAACAACCCTCTGTTGCCAAGGATGAGACTAGATGACCCAACGTTTTTTCTTGTATCTATGTCCTATTACTCCCACTGCCTGCTCTGAGGCACCCACCCAACCTCTCTCACACCATACAGGAGTCTGAAACATAAATTTAAAAAATGAAAGTTCATATGACCTTCTTATGACCTCCTGGCCTTTTCCTTAATTTCTGAATTTATACATATTATGTGGCTTTTTTTTTCTAATCTTCATAGCAGAATGGTTCAAATATTGAACATAATTTTTCAGTGTGTTTGTTTCTTTGGTCTTCTGTAACTAAATAGATTGTGTTACCTTGTCCAAGTGTGTGGTGTTTTCCTGAAAGGTTTGCAGTGTGCATTGCAGGCTCAAGAAACAAAAAAATCATCTATTGATGTGAAAATCAGAATGATCATGTAAGAAGATTTTAGCATTTTTTTTTCAGTAATCTCTGTTCTCAACAGATTTCTTTTTTATTCTGTTTAAAATTGCTGTCTTAGCACAGAGGCTGAGACAGTGATATTTTTCTTAAACTGCTTTGGTCTCCCATGTATGCTGCTTTCATATGCATTTATAATGCCCAGAGATTTTGTAGGTTGGCATAAATGCATTGGAGCTCCTATTATGCCATGGGAAACTTAGTTACGAGTTTAGACCACAGGTCTCAGTAACTGATGTGTGACCTATGTTCTCAGTTCTCATGGCCATTTTTCACTTGACCGTTCTTAAGGTATGAAACTAATTTTAGCACCTAAATTTTTCTGCCACAAGAAAGATCTTAACTTTGAGATTTCTCCTCCTCCACAATGAAACAGTTGCATAGCTTTTCCCATAGCAGTTGCTTCTTCTGGAAAATCATGATAGTGTCAAACTTTCTATCTCAGAGAATGACTTAGGGATTTTTCTCTCTGTCTGATGGTGTGTGTTTTCAAACTTCAGTAACAAATTCCTGTGCCAATTTCTTCCTCGCGCAGCCCCACCCTGCAATGAATCAGAAGTGCACCGTGTCTTTTTTTGGTCACAGGTCTTAGTGCAGTCATCTGCTTCTATTGTTGCTTATTATTAGGCTAATTATGCTGCGATGCCCATGGAGTGGTTCAAGTCTTATTTGGAAGTGTAAATTGGTGACTAGAGCTGGTGCCCCTTTACTGAGGGCAGCGCATCACCATGAGCATATTTGGCCAGTGCTTCATCATCTCTGCTGGTCACTGGTTGGGTTCCACACAGAGTATATGGAGTTGGTGTTGATTTACAAGAGCCATAAATATTATAAGACTTGCCAGCTTAGAAAGATCATCTTTCCTTTGAGCTTTGACACTACAGTTAAAAGCACTGACCAGAGCTACCACCAGGGAAGTTTTCCACAATCATCCTTTTCAGGAGAATTTATGCCCTTTTGCATGGGGGTCATATGGCAACGACCATCACTTTCCCCACTCATCAGGGGAGAGTGGGTAGCAGTGTAGGAGAACATCACTAGACTTAAGGTTTTTCACTGTGTCCTCCTCAGCCCCAAGTACACAATGATAGCAGTGGTTGGTAGTGGTGACAATGTGCCTGAAGCAGTGTGCAGACATCATGTGTGCTCAGAATTTTAAAGAAATTAAACGAGCCTCACTTCTCTCTGTCATTCTGCCAGTGGCAGTGGAGTTGCATGAGAAATGGTTATCACCTAGATCTTACATCTGCTTGCTGAGTACCATAGGTGGAATAATTTAGAATTGCACCACAGGTATGGAGAATTTCCTGGTTGTGTTAACACGGAGTTGAAAGACGTTTGTATTTACTCTTAGTTTTTGTTTTGAATAAACATAGCGTGACCTATTTAACAGTTTGGGGGTTTTTAATCTCTTTGTTAACCTGGATTCTACTAATTTACTTGCTTTAAGATAAGTGTTTTAACCTTCCATCATTCATAGAAACTGCTGTAGAAATCTTTGAATCCTTTAATTTTGACAGAGGGTTGATTTCACAACATCTGTTGAAAGTTATGTAGTGCAATGGTACATAGTTTTTCACATACAAGCATGAGGTAATTAATCTACATACATCACTTCCTTGAGTCCATCTTTGTGCCTCAGTGGTATTATGAGTGGGACTGTCCCATTACAATGTAATGTAGAATAAGAATGCTAATGTTTAGCTTGTGGTGGGTCTCTCGTTCACCTCCAGAACACTAGATACCCATGAAAAAGGTCAAATGTACACAGATCTGGCATCCATTTCACAACTTGCAAGACATAGTCTGAGGCATATGTAATATATATAACTCATTGCCAGAAAGCTAAAAGGAAATGATTGCATTTGAGTACAATGCAATCTACAACAATAGTTCAGTGTGCATGAAATTAAAAACTGCTGGTAACACATGTAGAATAAATAAGTCGACAGTGTTTATTTTTACTGTAGCCTTCTATAAAGATAAGGTTCTGCTTCTTATAATATTTAATTGGCTTCATTAAGAAAAAGAGCAAATATTAATTATACCCATTATTATAGAATATTGAATTTTCCAGAGCTGGGCACATGATATATTGTTATTCAAATGTGTGAATGTGTCAAAATTAAAGTACAACAATATTACGCTGACACACTTCACCTTTTAGCTGAGATGGTTCTTTCTCTCCTTTATACCTTGTCCCAGTTTTCAAGCATTGCTCACTTGACTTATTGTGTGTAGCAATTACTTTCATCTGCCACTTAGAAAAAAACCAAAACCAACAACCACAATAAAACAACCTGGAGTGCTTGGTTTTATGAAATCACATTTCTTACCTACTCAATACATAAGCAGTATTATAACATAATGTGATTTAATTTGGGTACATTTTTAGTGTGATTTTTTTTGGTCAGTGTCATAACACTGCATGAGAGGGTAAGAGTGTACTGTAAAAGTACCCAAGAGGAAATACATAGCCTTCATGCAGTCATGAGGGTGCATCCAATTAAGAGACATAGATGGGTGAGATAGCTAATGTGGGAATGATTAAAAAATACTTTTGAAAGTGAGAGCTTGTAAAAGGATTTAGTTATTTGGACGGACAGAAAGATATATTCAGTTTATTTGTGTCAGGGGTTTGGTTGTTTTGTGGGTTTTTTAATCTTATTTTCTATTTTCTTGGAGGTGCTATGAAGAAGAATTTGTGAGACTTAAATGTAGAAAGGCTCAGGTAGAAAATGTGCCCGAGTATGACAGGCTTGAGTGACAAGCAGTATGATTTTGTTACCCCAGTTTTAAGAGCTGAGGTATTAGAATTTAAGGATGAAGCCAAGGGTACAGGGACAAAAGACTGACTTCTCTTCTGATCTCTTGGAGTTGGGGATGATGGCAGGTTGCTTACAAATGGCAAGACTCGTTCTTGTGGTGATGGTGGTTGGAGTAGACTTTAAGTCATCAGTCTAGAGATGATGACTGTCTTTGAGTTTCTGTGAGGAGAAACACAGAGTGAATGGATAAAGAAGAGACCTAAAGAACTGTGGGATGCTATGAATGGAGCAGAGGTAGACAATTATAAGTTTCTCAGAGTACACTGTGGAAACATTTAGAGAAGTGAGTCCATCTGGAGTCTGTGTGGGTAAAATGGCAAGGAAGAGCTGAAAGCTCCTTTGTGTCCAAGGCAGCCAAAAGATCACAGACTGTGAAGATGGATTAGGTTCAGAGGTTTACAAGAAGGGAAGTTATTGAGCCTTTAATGAGAGCAGTTTCAGTTGAACGTGGAAGACAGACCAGAATGATGCCTACAGTGAAACTGAGGGAAATGGTGTCCTGGTGAGGACGGCAAAGACTGCATCAGTAGCCCAGGCAGCCAGCAGAACCACTTGGGGATCTTTAGCAGTTGATTGTGAAGTTAGCCCTGCACTCAGCAGGTTGTGCTGGAGGCTTCCAGAGATCCATTCTAACCTCTATCACTCATCAGGTTGTCATCATAACTGGCTGACCTTGAGAGGGGCAGCAGTTGGAGCAACAAGCACAGTGTTTTGTGATGTTGTATTATGAGACTATAGCTGTGAAAGTTTTGCAGGTTAGATTCCCTTTTGTATGCTTGGTGAGTGCTGATTCCTCTGATGGGTATAATAACTTTTATCTTAACACTGAAAATTCCATTAATGTTTTAAGAAGAAAAGTCTGACACAGTTGAATAGAGTTTGATTGGCTGGCTTAGGTTTTTTCACTTGCTTAGAGCATAAGTACTAAATTTCCTTTTAGGAAATAGTAGGTTTATATGCTAACAATCTTTGGACTAGGTTCTCTGTGACCTTTATGTGAGGTTGAATTCAAGCTAAACCAAAAACTTACAATGGCTTCCCTCTCTATAGGAAAAAACCCCTCACCTTAGTAGATGATCCTTTAAACTAAAGACCTTATTAATTGCTGCTATACCAACCTTCAAAGTTTTGTGCTAATATTTGAATTTCAGTGAGTAATGTTTATTGTAACTGCCTTTAAAAATCTATTTACATTGCTTATTAGCAAACCGCTTTTCGGTCCTGTCCTGTTGAACAACATTCACTGGTTTAACTGGTATATCTTCATAATAAAGCTTTACCCTTTTTATAGTTGAGAGTTGTAAAGTATATAGAAAGTTTGAAGATGGGACACACCTATACATTGGGAGATTTCTTCCTTTCCTCCAATTTAACCCTCAGGTACCTGGGACTGGTTTCTTTCATGTACACCTTAATTTCTTTCCAGTATTCAGAACACGGGGAATAACTGTGCTTACATAATATTTAAAGCTCCTTGAGATTTGCAGAGAAAAAGAGTTGTGTAAGTTCTAATCATTTTACTATTTTACTCTTCAATTTCTTATTTTTGGGTGTGGGAGGTGGAGACATATTTACTAATATGTAAACAAGTAAATACTTGCATACATGTGGCATGTTTTTCCAAACTGGGAACATGCATATCTGGAAAACCTTCTACTTTCATATTTTAGCTTCATAAAATGATTTCTAAATTGTCAGCTTTTATTATTTAATTGTACTGAAAAAATAGGTAATGTGGATATATACATTTGGATAAATGGGTACTTCCTCAGAGAAGACACAGGGAAATCTGCATTTGAATCTAAAGTAAGTATTCTTTCTGGTCCTTAATCCTGCTTTCCATCCCCCAACCCCATGAAGTGTAAGAGCTTCTAAACAAGCTCAGTAGGGGTTTTTTTATGGTAATTCTGGTGCACCTAGTAGTCTTTCTGTCTGACTTCTGGATTTTTTTTTTTATGTTCCTGTGAGTTTGGGTCCTGCTATTTCTTTAGGCTCCAGCAATAGAATAAAACTGTATTGTAGATACAATACCTTCTAGACTCTTTTCAGTTTGGAAGACCAATCTTTCAAGACTATGGGGGCTTAGTTTTCATTGGCAACAAGAAAAACACTTAAAATGTGTAAAGGGTTAATTAATTTTAAACGCTAATCCAGTTCTCATATCTAGAAAGCTGTCACTAGTCCTGTCATAAGCTTAAACTCCCATATCTGACAATGTACAAATGTTGAGATGCAACTTGATGCCTTGCTGTGAAGTCAAAGGGATTCTTGAATGATTAAGAGTGTCTACTGAGTCAGTGAAGGCTGCTAATATTTTGCATGATCCAAAAAAGTTTTTTACCTCTTGTAATGAGAAATGTCATGTATGGAGGGAGTAAGGCAGGAGAAAGGCCCTAGAGATGGAAGCATGCCTAGATTTTGTAAAGCATGATCATCTGGTAAATTAGTTCATAACTAAAATTTTCATTTAAGAATTCTCCAGTTCTGTTCTTTCCGAGCACATATCTAAGAAGGAAATGCTTTCTCACTGCCTTACTTGGAAACAAATTCAGAGTCAGATGTAAAAGTTGGATCTGACTGATAGTTCCCTTATACTTGCTATTAAGAACTGTCCTATAAAATCTACATTTTTTCACTTTGATCACATAATCAGGTATTATTTGTGTACCTTGTTTGCCTTGCAAGCATTTTATACTCCTCAAGAATATCTTTAGCATATACTGTAGCCTTGCTCTTTGTTAAAAGCAAGACAGTTTTTGACTAATTGATTGGAAGTTCATTATTTTGCTTTGAAACTGAAATACTGTTAGGAATGCTATTATACATTTCCACACTTAGCAGAGAATATGGCTTTTGTCTGAAAAAAGAAGAAAGTCAATTGATGAATTTTCTTTTTTTCTGAATATATATATTTAATTGAATTGGGGGAAAGCAAAAATTTATCATTGTTTTATATATGAAACTTCTCATTGAGTTCTAGTCTCTACAGTTTTCAAAAGCAAAATTCACATCCTAAGAAGATTTAAATGGGACGGTTTTTGAAATGGAGGAAAAGGTCACTTTGCAAACGGGTTTGTGTTCTGAATGTCAAGTCAGGCAGGCTGATATAAAAAGAGCTGTGCCTTAACTTGCCGAGACCTTTTTTTGGATATGCTTATTTTTTTGTTGGTGGGGGTTTTTTGGGCTTTCTGTTTGGGTTTTTTTGGTTGTTGTTATGGCAGGCAATTGCGTGGAGATCTTGATGGTGACGTTACTTGGCAAACACTTTGGAATCGGCTCAACATGTGACATCACACCCCCTTAAGGTTTTCCACATAAAATACGTCCTCCAAAGAAAATACAAAAAATGAGATTTAATCTGAAATCTATTATTACATCCTCTAGGGTCTCATAAGGCACCTCAATATTCCTCCCACCCCCCCTTTTTTTTTCTAGGCAGATAGACTAAATGTTGCAGATAATAGGGGTAAATGTTTTACATCATTCTTTAGGGGGGAATATGGAGGAGGGGCAGAGAAGAGTTTTAATCCCATGTCAACCCTGCTTTCAGAAGAAAAAAAAATAGTCTTTGCTTCTGTGCAGCTTTTCTTCTGTGTGAGTGCTTGTGTCTGTTGTAACATTTTGACACTTTTAACAACTGTAGTTGTTTAGTTCTGCCTCAGAGATGAGTGTCTCCCAGGTTCCTGAGAAAAAGGTAGCAGGGATGAAAACTTCCATTCATCTCAGGTTTTGGTTCCTGATATAATGAAGTTTCACAAAACCAGTTCTTAGAGAAAGAAAAGTCAGTTCTGTGCCTGGTGGGGGACTTTGTATGTGCTTTTCTGCATCTGTGTACATTTTTATGAGAAGCAAAGGGGTTTTTTCCACAGTCTCTTTAATTGCAAACCATAAATATGGCTGTGTACTATGTGGGAAGGCTATATGCTATCTTCGATAGACCTGCAGGAGAGAGGTGTAGTGTGAAGAGTGAATGCTGCCAAAATACATGGAACATGATGTTACACAGGCAAAGCAGAGGAAGAATTATCTGTGCAGAATGTGAGTTTAGAATAGGCTTGACGTTCTCACACCCAAACGTTTCCATCTGGAAGCTGTTCTGAATCAAAAGGAAATAGAGACAATATTCTCCTATCTTCTGGAGTAGCTATCCAGGGAATAGGAAATGTTCTTCAAAATTATTATGTTGGTTTTTTTCTCTGGGATGTGTTCAGTTCTACTGCAGATTCAGAGAAGCCAGAGCTTAAAGTGGCTTTTTAAAAGACAGTAAATGACCTTAAATTCTTCTTAATCCTTCTTCTGAGAATTGGTATTGAAACTCTCACACTGCTCTTAAACAAGCTGTGGCACTTCTATGTTACACTTAAAAATAAAGTTGGGGTTTATATTTTTTCTTTTTATGCCAATCTTGATATGAGAACTTTATGGCATTGTTATTTTCAAAACTTTCTGTAAATTACCCTCTGCCTTTGCTGCTTCTCTCTCTATTTCTGTGGTCTGTCCAAACACCTTCTGCTTTTCTTCATGTCTTGTTCTTCTGCCTCCAAAGGCCACAAGCCTGATTTCATATTCTGATGCTTATATACCAGAGCATACACTGAACATCTTAAACGTGCTGAAAGGTTCACCTGCTTCATATTGGTTATAACTTTACACATTTGTATATCTCCTATATTGTCTGTTGCATAACACACCTGTCATCCTGCAACAATGCTGAAGAGTCTGCCAAACATTTGACCTACTTCAGCTGCTGATGGAGATGGAAACACTGCTGTTATTTATCAGTAATTAGTCATGTTTTCTCAGCTGAAGTCTCAAAATATAACTCTGCAAATAATTCTGAGTGTTAGTCAATGTAGAATAAGAAAGTGGACAAATCCTTACACATAATGTAAAACTGTAGGTATTTTGTAGTACTATGGCAAGAGGTAACCTTACCTTTCAAGTTCTTGTTCCAGTAAGTTTGTAAACTCATCACTTTTTTCCATGTATTTGCTGTGCTTCCTCTTCTCTTCCTCTAGTTCATACAGTGTCTGTCTGTGTGATTTTTCTACCATTAGAAGTTGCTCCAGCATTCGTCTGTGAGTTTCTTTCTGTTTCTCTACAACTTTATCAAGCTACAAAGAAAGCAAAAGCTCCTGAAGTCTTTTGAAACTCTTAATTTACTCAGGCTTTCAGTAATGAAAAAATTTGAGAGGCTTAACAATATGAAATTCATCTATAGACTAATGACCAGGTCCTTTGGTATGTGTTTGGAAATGCTATTTAGTTCCTTCAGTCTAAGTCTGACACAGGAAAAATAAGTTAAGGTATTGCTTTGTGGGACCCTCAGTCACCTTTTGTTCCTCCTCCTGTCGTAACTGATCCTCAACAGCTACTCATTAACAGTTACTGTTCCCAGGGCTGTGCTTTCCTCATTGATCATTGTGGTAGAGAAACAGATGTCTTGGCAGAAGTCTACTCTGCTTCGTACAGCAGATGACTGACTTTTGGTTGAATAGAAATAGCTACCTTGTTTGTAGCTGCATAAAGAATGACAGCATTAAATTGCCTTTGTAAAGTGGACAGGTATTTCAAAAACCAGTTTCACAGTAAATGCGTAATAGAAACAAGAGCGGTAAACAATCCTGTATCCTGTGCTTACTCTCTGCATGGCTCTGGGTCTCTGGAGTAAGTGCTAGATTTTGAAACAGTTAAAGTATTTTTATTTAATGATGACATTTCCGGTTTTCTTCCTCTAATTTCACGCATTGTAGAGGAGTTTGCCTTGCAGATGGCATCTTTATAACACACTGAGCATCAAATTTTCCCTTTCCCTGAGGATTTCTGCTGAGCTTCTAGACACTATTTTTATTATATAGTGATATTTTAATTTAAATAATCTGGTTTACATTTTGGTGGTAAATTTTAGTTTTTCCAAACCACAGAGGTCTTGGCAAAACTGTTCACTGGAGTTATGCTGTTAAACAAAATTATTTCCACAAATGGACATTAAGCTATCTAAGGATTCTCCTCTAATTTTGAACTCAGTATGTGACAGTCATGCAAGTGTGTGCATGAATCCAGGAGTTTTCCTCCTCAGGCATTACTGATCTATCTGAAGTTTCAGGAAGCTCGCTGAAGGCCATCTGAAGACTAGGGAATAGTCTGCATATGTGAGAATCTTTCTTCCCTGCTCATTGCCCCTTCTCCTGCGGAGACTGCCTCCCTCAGTAGGTCAACACAGGAATCCTCATATCCTTTTTGGAAAAGAGAAATTTTGAGCTCAAAGTCTGTGCCTCCTTTTAAGCATAGTCTATTCTAGTAGGTCAAGCTACTTCACAGTGCTTCTGTCTATTAATAGGCAAGAATTTACAAACAGGCAGTGTGGGAAGCAAAGCTGATTCTGGTTCTCCAATGTTTCCCCCACAAGGAATTCCATGTGCTACAAGAACCACTGGGGCTTCAGATTATTAGGACCTCCACTTATTTTGGACAATTTTGTTCCAAGGAATATAACTAATTACATTTTCCTCATGTTTGTTCACATTTTGGCCTATAAAATCAATGACAGGAATGCCTAAACATGAGATTTTGAATGAGTGCAAATATCAAATCCTACATGGACATTTGAGTATCTCCCTGCTTACCTCAGCTTCTTTTTAAGCTGTATATGTTCTCTTATCTTTCTCCTAAAAAGCATTGTTAACTTTTTGGTGATGCTGCTTTGAATAAGGGAAAAATAAAATATTGACAAGACTTTGAAGATGGTTTGAATCCAAAATAGAAATGTGGACCTTCAATAGAAATGTGGACAATTTTGAAAATTGCCTGTTCTATCTGCTTATGACATTAGAGAGCATCTTTTCTGTTGCAGTTTAGCCAAGCGCATTTTGTGCATGATCAAAAAATATAAAGAAACCTGATTTTTTTTGCTGTTTCATGGTGCTTTTATAGCAGGTTGTTAAGGTTGGGGTTTTTTTTTCATCTTGTTCATGCATAATTTGCGTGCTTTTACACCGGTAAGGTCAATGCTTTCTGGAATCATGATCCTGAAGTAGGACCTCTCTTGGGAAAACATTTCTTACCTAAAACCTTGCAATATGCAAACCTTCTCAGTAAACAAGCACCATTTTATACAGTGATCTCTTGGCTGGTTTTCTGTGTCTTATACAAAGGTTGAAACCTCAATTGCCTTAAAAGGTCATGTTGAAGAAAAGTGGCCATTTCTAGTTTCTCCACACTGTCTTCTCTTCTACCAGAAGTGGAAATTTCAAAATTTGGGATCTCTTGTTCAGCTACTAACCTAGCAGAAAGAGAGAGAATTTTGAGGATGTTTTATCAACCTTCCTCCTTCACCAAGATTTCTGAGAGGTTTTTTGAACAACTATTCCACAGATGCATGAAGCACCATTGCCTGAGTGATCCTTGCCTTTTTAAAGGTCATGCTGTCAGGGAATATACATTGTTCTTAGAAGGCAACCTGCCTCCTGTTGTTTCCTAAAGTTCTGATGCACAGCTGCTTGCAGCTACAGCCCTGTCTCACTTATATTGAAATGAATGGGACATCAGCCTCACATCATAGTGCTTGCTGGTTTCTCCCTTGAGTGTGAGGTCAGATGGGAAAGAAGGCAAAGGTGTGAACTTCTGATTTCTTTTGGCAGGCAGTCTGCATGGATGAGGTTAAGAAAGTAAAGTGATGCATTTGTATGGATTGGAACACTACTTGAAAAGTATATGTAAGAATCCAAAAGGGATGCGTAAATTGCTATCATAAGAAAACACTGATACTTCTGCTACAATCTGATCATAAATCAAATTACTCCAGACATATAAATGCCTGATGGAGATGATGGTTAGTCATCAACAAAACCAGCATGTACCAAATATAAAATAGTTCTGCTTCTGCACTGTTGGGTGTGAAGGTTGCGGGCTCTGCCAGCAGTGTTTTATGGGTTGAGTATATTTTGTTTGCTCTAGAGTATTTGTTGAATTGGCTACAAGAGGTTAATTGAAGCAGTAATCCAAGCAGCATGTATGCAACAAGAAGAATAGTAACTCTAGAGTTTTGTTTTGCAGTTCTCAGTGAGCAATGCCAGTGCCTTTCACTTCACAGTTGTGCTCTTGTCAGCATTAAGATTAGCAATTGAATTACAAACTGGTATTTGGGATGGGTGAGGTGTGTATTCAAGGCAAGGAGGCAGAAGGAAGAATTTTAAAGTGGGTAAAAGAAGAGTAGTGTCCTGGGGACACCTGCTTAAATGAAAGCCCAAGAGAGACAAGTAAGTAAGCGGCTGCATCAAAGCTGTTTTCATGTTGCAGTTTTCCCTGGTTGCTCAGATTAAGTTTTCTTTTAAAGAATGTTGTCAAATCCATTCTACCACGAGTGCTTGCAGGTGGCACGTGGCTGTTGTAGATGGGGACAAGGTAGAGAACAAAAGTTTAGGATTCCACTAGGGAGAGAAGGGAAGAGGTGCTGGGCCTGTCTCCTGGTACAGGTGGGTGATAGAGAAGAGAACAGGAGAGGTAGCAGATCCTACAGCATAATTAATGCAGGCCCTTGAGTTCTGTGTGTAAGCTGCATGATGGGTATGGGCATTTGGCCTTGTGATGTGTGTGCGTTATTGTGCAGTGTGCCTCTCCCCTCCCTGCAGGACCAAGCAGAGTAGAGTCTGATACTGGGTTGCTGCAGGTAGGTGTGGTTTTGTTTGGAAGCTCTGTTATGTCCCTCTTCGAGATAAGGGCTGTGCCCTGGGGAGGAAATTTAACTTGTATTTTTGCCATGAGATCCTGTGGCTGACTCCCACATATCCAGCAGAGAAGAGAGGGAAGCTGTGTGAACCCCTGCTAGTGTGAGATCTTCGCACAGGAGTTGTCTCTAGTAGCCCCAGGGTCCTCAAATTACTCTGTCCAAACTCTAAATATGCACATGCAGAAATATCCATTTATATGTATGCACACACATTTACTCAGCCTATACTGTTCTTGGTTAAAAACCACAGAGGACTAATAAGCAGCAGTATAAATGTCTTCTGTTGAAAATTTAAGTGATAAAATCTTAATTGATTTGTTGTTTTGTTCTTGCTAACCATATGGGCTTTTTGCTAGAACTAATACTTGAACATACTGTACATTACAATGCAAAATAGGAACCGTAGTCTTACGTAACTGTGAATAGTTCAGCAAGCTAAAAATTCACAGGAATTTAATAATTTAAAAACATTTTGCCACCAACTCATGTCTCAAGTCAAACTAGGATGATACGCCTCATATCCGTTATGTTGGAACAAAACTTTTCATCTTTTTCCTTTTCGACTGTTTTGTGTTTGGCACTGTGCCAGAATAAATCCAGGTTAGTTACATTTCTTTATCCTAAATTCAGTGAAATATTACCTCTCTTAATAATATCCTCATGGTCATTGTTTATAAATGCATAATCATGAGTTTAGAATTACTGGAGAACGTGGGAGCAGTTCTTGTCTTTTTCATCCCTAGCTGAGCCAAAGTTCCATGCAGATATGTTGGTCTGCTTCTCCTGAATGCCAGGTTGTTGACATAATTGTTTCAGATTCTTCCTATGATTGTAACTTACTGGTGCCCTGCAGCTGTTACTGTTGGAAAGTTGTGACCAACACTTGCAAGATGTTGTGAGATGCAATCTAATATACGTTGTTAAGAGTCTGATGAGGATGCAACTTTTCCCAAGTACTGGGATTTTAAAAATGGATTAAAGTTTGAATTATCCTTGATGAATACAGAATAGAGGCTTCCCTTTAGTTTCACTGCTTTTAGAAGAGTTCTCAAAGTGGTATTGTTCATCACACTTGAAACAGTGAGGCACCAGATTTGTCTTTTTTTGGTTTTTCTGGTCTTTGACTGTGTTATTGGAAGCTGGGCAGAGCTAGAAACCAGAATTGGCTTTCTAATTCCATGAAGGTTTGAAACATGAGAAAAAAAACACACCATAAGTTTTACAGCATCTTCCTTTTTATCTCTCTTTTCATACATCACCTTCTCTGCTGCTTTTTGATTAATTTTTATTTTAATCTGAAAAAAAATGGTTCTTATGCTATTATTCTGTATTTACCATAATGTTGAATACTGTTTGTTTTTTATAATTCTAGACTTAAAACCCCCCCCACTTTGTCATTTTATGTTGTGGTAAAAACTATAGGCACTGGAACAGGCTGCCCAGGGAGGTAGTGGAGTTATCATTCCTGGAGGTGTTTAAAAAATGAGTAGAGCACTTGAGGCTATGGTCTAATGGATAGATAGATGTTAGGATGAAGGTTGGACTTGATGATCCTAGAGATCCTTTCCAACCCTAATGATTCTATTCAAGAGAAGTGGCAATTCATCTGAAGCCAGATTTTTTTCATTAATAACTGACTCTATTTAAATTTACAAACCAAGTAAAGACAGAAAACCTTTCCAGGCATTTGTGTCAGAAAAGGACAAAACCAAAATAAAAATAAATTTTTCATTTCTTTCATGCCTCTTTAAACATAAACCAATTTATCATCTCATCAAGTGTGAGGACTTCTGTACTTTCAAAAAAAAAAAGCATTTCTAAAAGGAAGATGTGTTACTACTGTTTTCAATTTTGCTACATTTCTTCAACTATAAATCTTGTTCCTAGTGAGTAAAGCTGTCTGGTCACCAAATTTTCCTGCTACATTCTTAACCAAATTTACCAAGGAAATTTATAAATTTAGGATAGACAAGTGAGTTGTGAGAGAATGTTAAAGCACCAGTGATCTTACAGATCCCTTCTGAAATTCACTGGATTTTCAATTGAGTTTTGGGAAGATCCTCTGTGTTCAGGGCTACCAGCCTAAATTGTCAAGGATGAGACACACTAGAGAAATTGAATCAGTAGAGATTTTGTAGTCAGATACAAAGGTACATGGTCAAGCCAGCAAAGCAGGAATTTAAGTGGTTCATTCCCATACTTTCTGGCTGGTTCCACCTCTCCCTTGGTTTTTAGTAATGTTTGAAAAACTCAATAAATAAATAAATAAAGTAACTAACTAACTTGATTTTTTACTTAATTTAGGAGATTTTGAAACTGAATTTGTGCAATGCCTACTGATTACAGCATCCTTCGGTTTATCCAGATAGACAACGTGCCAGTGGTCCTTCTAGCCTTTCAGCTGCTCTCAGGATGTTTACCTTTGCCTTTTGGAATTGTCAGTGGTGTTAGAAATCCTTTCTCTGCCATTAAGTGTAAGGAGGAAAAAGGATGTATAAACGTATGTACAGTAACAGACTGAGCTTACGTTTTCAAACTTTTTGGGAGCTCTCTTCAAATCATTTCCATTTGTGCTCAAAGTTTCTGTGACATAATGCCACAGTGTTTTAGAATAAATTAACCTCCACAGTTTGAACTCTATCTGTTTCAAATTATAGCCAGAGATTTTAACCTTTGAGCTTCTGAAATGGGTGTTGACCTATTGCCTGACATAATTTTCTCTGCAATGAACTCTCTATCCTTAGGTACATTTCTTTTCAGAAAGCTTGAAAACACTTTGCAGAAGAATTTTATTTACAATTTCTGCTTTTTATGATGATTATCTGTACTGATCAGCGTATTAAAAAATTTTTCTCTCAATTCAAAAAGAGACAGTTACTTGGGAAAACCCCACATATTCTGATATGAAGGGATTTTAAGAACCAGTGATTTGCATTACAGTGCAGAAATTAAATTCAGATAACACTGTTCAGAAAGTATGGGTTGTGTAAAAGCAGACAGCTGTGCCATTACTGCTGAATGGGCCCTTGCTAGACAGTGGTAAGGTGGCCTCAATGAGATGAACGGGGAGGCATCTGCTTGTATGGGTTGTGAATTTGGATAACAGAAAGGAAACAAAAGAAGGCAGCATCAAAAATAGAAGGCTGATTATCAGAGTTTGAGGTAGACAAAATCACGTGTCTATGTCTAGAGCCCTCAGTGCACAATATAAATAAGTATCATTAGATTCTTGGTTTTATTAGGGACCCCACTGAACCCTGGACTTTTGTCTGCTGGCACTTACACTCATTTTAGATTCTAGATCCAGAGCTCATTTGTTTTCTTCCACTGAAGTCTGTGAGATATTTTGTGTTCAGTTTGGTGGAAACTAGTTAAATACCAATTATGTGTTCATACCTCTCCCATAGGCTTTTCATAGATATCTTCTTGCCATTGCTCTGTCTTTGTTTGAATGGCATCTCGCTGGAGGGCCTCTAACACCTTCTTGGGAGTAACAAAGCCATATTTTGCTTCAAGCAAAGCCAAGTCAATTTTTTCAGCCTTAAGTACACCTATAACTTCATCTTGAGCCTGCAGAAACACAAAGTAAGGTTTTATTTTGTTAAACTGTGTATGCATATTACAGGTTAGCTTGCTACTTCAGATTTTAAGGAAACAAAAAAAAACCTTCTTAAAGAATGCTGTGTATGTAAAATATTGCCCCAAAATAGTCAGTAGCGTGGTGACAGTTAAAAAACATGGGGGAAGTATTGGTCTTATTATTTTATTAGTTCTTCATAAACTCTAACATCTTACAAACCCTCATCAATGCTTAAGTACTGTTAGTGATTGGACCATACTGCTTTATCTGGACCAGTGTGTAGCATTCACAGTGCAAAATTTCAGGGCAAAGTGTGACTTCTGGTAGCGCAAGGTGTTCAGATAGGTCCTGAAGCCTGGAAATGTTGCACATTCTGTGTAGTTTGGGTGCAAAGGTAGCTTCTTAAGTTTAAACATGTCTGGGGTCATCTGCTTCTGTTGTTACACAGGGCTCATCTGAGTGGTGACTGTTGTGAGGTGTGCAGTGCAGGGGATGTGACCCACTAGCAATTGCATTCCAAAGCCATGCAATAATGGCATTTCTTTAAAACAAGATGAATTGCCTCCAAAGCTGGCTGTGGGTTCCTGCCTGCATGTTATATGTACATGTGCATGCATGTGTTGCACTATGCTTTATATATTTATAGATACATGGGTGTGCATGCACTTGAGTACATGCCCTCAAGTAATAAGCAGCCTTGTAATATCAAGTTTTTTGGAAGTAAGTGCTGAAAATGGTATTTTCAATTTGTGAGTGCATGTGAAAAAAAGGCATTTGAAAGGAGAATGATTCGGAGGAGGTGGTATTATCTAGCCTAAAAATATGCATTATCCTTTTCTTTTTTTTAATGTCATTGTGTTTGTTTCCTTAATCATATAAAACATGTGATGACATCCCATTACCAAAGAGCAGATACAGTATGTTTTCAATATGTTCTTCTGTGTATCTATTTCTGAAATTCTAGCACAAGCTGGCATGTGCATGTACCTTCTTCCTGTCATGCTATACTGCTCTCAAAATCCATGCTCCATGCTGGAGAAACATGCTGTGTGTATTTACAGTATTTGAAGTGATTTATAGATTCTCTTTGCTCTTAAAAAAAGAAAAAACCAACAGAATGAAACAAACTACCAAGGTCATTTCATTGTTTTAAAGTTACTAGGTAGATGTAATGTTGGAGGGGGGCAGAATACCTGCTACAAATATTGTACTAATTTTCTCGAAATCTCACTTCTAATGATAATGTTCTTTCATTATAATATCTGATTATGTGAATGTTTCTAGTGGGAGAGAAACTAGTTTAGGTCACCACCTCCCTTAGGGCTCTGTCCGTCTCTTTTTCCCCGCATCCTCTTGTGGTGGAGGTTGCCCTCTGCCTCCATTACAGTGACATGACTGTATGACCTTTCTCAAACATTCAGTGTCTGCAGTGATCTCAGTTAAAACCAAAATTAAGTACATGCTAATCCTAGAAGTGTAGAATAGGAAGGGAGGAAATCAGGAAGAGGGATGTATCAGGAGAGGGTAACAGTTCAGCGTCTTTTAGCTGGAGCACTTCTGTATCCCTGCTTGTGACTGTGTTTAGAAAAATATAAAATAATCTATTTCTAATTCTTAATCATTGTGCAAAAACCCCCAAAATCTTAAAAAAACCTTCTGCACCTTAAACTTTCTGAAATAGGAGAGTGATGGCATCTCCTCTGAAACTTAGTTATCGTTGGATTGACAGCTGATCTTCAGAGATCTGACTTGGCATTAAAGGAGGTGGAAAATTAGGAAGAAAAAATGACTTGTTTTTTTTAATTCATAATGCTTTCTTTGGAATGTCAGAGATGATTTAAAATGTTCGTGTCAGGTTCATTGTTTTCCATTTTCTCATTTCACTTTGTTCCAGTTTTAAATCTTAAGAATTGAAGTGTGTGCATTTTATATATATACACATGTATTTATATCACACAAGTGTAATGAAGTGTGTCTGTGTAATAAATATATATACACCCGAACATCTGGTTTTTTGAGAGGAAGAGAGAACTGTTTTGGAGGACTGTGTGACATCTGAATTTTAATCTAAATTAAGAAAGGACAAGCAGGAGGGAAGTGTACGTGAAAATTGTTCTGTTTGCATAATGAAATGTTCTGTAGAAGTTTGCCTTGGATCTGCCTTCAGAGGTTTGTACGTCTATCAAATGTTCTGTTAAGCATGTGTGTATTACTATATAAATATATATGCATATGCTAAGAATAGAACTACCCAGATACTGTCTCAATAATAAACTCTGAAACCATATGATACCATTTATGCCACTTCGGCCAGTTTACTTTTCCATCTGCCTGTGAGCAGTTCTAAGTGACCATCCCTACTTCTGTGCAATCAGCCTACCAGAGACATATTCTTCCTGCTGACTAGAAATCTGGTTCCCACTTCCTGAAATTACATTTGACCAGGTTAGGCATCAATTACCACTGGACAGCTGGCTCCTTTTCCAGACAGAAGAGTGCTCACTCTTCAAAATCCAGTATCTTGTGGACTAACACTTATGCTTCATATTATGGGGGAAAAAAAAAGTCTCCTTTGATTTTTCTAACAAAAGGTGTTAGAATACTGATGAGTGAGTTACTACTTGCGACCTGGCACATACAGATCTGTAGGGGGTAATGCCCATGACATCACAGGAGAGGGGAGATAAAGAAATTGTTAAGTAACAGACCTTAAATATCTGTAATATGTTCTTTGTATAGTTTTTAGAGTGACAAATACTTTGTATTCAGAGTACTTAGAATGGGGCAGCACAATAGTACATTTATGTGAATTCACTGCTTTGAGAGTTACATGATCCTTCAGAGAGGACCATGAGTGTCTTTAGTGGGACACGGGTACATTGTGAATGAATTTTATGTGCATTTAGGGGTGATGTAAAGCACTTTTTCTGGCCGATAGCTATAATAGTATTTATATGAACTTTGTAGTATATATTTGTCATTCTGTATCAAATTAGGTACAGTGTTTCCTTAATGGGAAAGCAGCAGGTGTTTGTGGTAAATTGGGGGTTGACACAAAGTATGTTTTAATCTGGAAAATAAAATAAGATAATCACCTGTAATTCACCCTCGAGAACACTAAGAAGAAATAGCAAGTCATCACGAGAGAGATCCTCTCTTCTCTTGAAAGAACTTCTTTGCTTTTTCTCTGCCTTAGGGCTTCTTAGGATGGTACTGGCTTGGGCTACATCATCCTTCTCCTTCTGCCTTCTTTGCACATTTCCTCTTCCACTGTAACCAAGCTCTTCTTTGTACTGGTCTTTTGGCCTTTGCTGGCTCAGCTTTGGTCTGGTTGGGCTTTCTGTGCTGTTACTTCTGGAATGCATGATTTATATCTTTGAAGCTGAAGGAAGGTGGGGAAAAAAAGTAATTGTTTTAACTAATAGAGACTATAAAGCTATTACCATAATTTATGTGTGTATTAGTCCCAGACTGGTTCTTTAACCTCCCACACAAGGCTGTTTGTCATTTGACAAAAGCTGACAACCTCAAGTAAGCCAACAGGACTGGGCTGTGATCCTTACTGGTTGTCTGTAGTGAAATGAGCTTTAACTGGTTGTAGGCAGTTGTTACAGTTCCCTCCTCCATATTTGCAAAGGCAGCAGTGTAACAGCAGTACTGTGCACATCACCACAGACCATGTTTCCCATTTGAGTCGGGACCTACCTCACCTTTCAGGTAGATAATTGTGATGAGGTAAATTTAGGTTTAGAAGGTTTTCAGTGGGAAGATCTTTCTGTTCTGATTTCATAATGGCCAGCCCTTAGTGTGTAGCCAGGCTTTGTGTCTGTCTTTCCAAGGGAGAGTGCAAAAAGCCGTCCTCCACTGCTCTGAGATACACAATTGCATTCCCCATGTTTGGCAAAACATAGGGGTTAGCACATCCAGACTACAGGGGATGAGCCTCATCATAAAACACCTCCTCCTCAGCAGCAGCACCACCACCCCCAAAACCAAACTACCTTGCTGATCATGGGGGGTGTACGTCTGTGTCCACTAACCATGTAGTATGAAACCTTACTGCTTCTTTAGTGCTTAGCACTCTAGAGGTGTTACTACCTGGCCAAAGGGAGACCTGTCCTAATTGGGCCCGTTTGAATTGCCACTGTTAAGTAAACATACTCTAATTCCTTTTCAGAGAAATGACTAACAGTGTACAAATACTGATTAACTTCAGGGTCTCTCTTTCACTCTCCACTGCTCAGATTACCGTATATGAACGGATTATAGTACACTTCTGCAGGAAAACTGTGGTCATGGATACTGTCTAGCAGACAAAAGCCTGATCATGTGATTCATTGGTGAAATTTAACATGTTCCAAATACAAATATAGCACAATTATTATTATAAAACCACAAAGCTAACTCCTGAACAGTCCAGAAAGTTGTTATGTCCTATGGTAGGCAGGAGATGATTGTGCTGCTGCACAGGTTTGTGGCTGATAAGAGTTCTTTCAGAGCTCCCCCTTCCACCAGGTTCTGACTCTAATTCCTAAGCACTGTGACCACACTTCTTATCTCTGGTGATTTTCCACTGTACACTACAAATACTTTCTTTTGTTGTTCTTCTGCAAGACCAGAGGAAGTGCAAGAAGCTTCTGGTTTGTAATGGGTGATGGCTGAAAGTAGGGAGAATTTATCAAAAACATTACAAGAAGAGCATGTGACTTTTTCTATAATACTGCATTCTCTATTAGTCTAATTTCAAGCACTCATAATAGCTTGTATTTCATAAGAAAATCTTGGTTTTGTGGGTCTCCAAAAACTAAGGTGTATCAAATTTTCATGGCAGTCTGCACTGGAACCTGTTTTTTGAAGGTGTGCATCAACACTGTCAGATTAGGAGGGGAGCTTGTTACAGTGCATGTAGGAAACAGAGTTATTCATAGCAGGCTGACAGTGATGTTAGCTAGTGACAGTTTAAGTTTGTGCTCATCCTGTCCTTTCAGTTGAATGTAATTTCTCTTTGTTTGCTATGGCCTGCTTATTAGGCTTACCTTCTGCATCTTTCTTACTGGTTTCCTTTGAGCACACAATGCTGAATGCCTGCTTGGCTTTTGCAGACAGTTAATGGCAAGTGCTTATAAGATCAAATGCAGGAGTTTTGAGTTAATTTCATGTAAACCTGAATGCACTCTGAGCTTTTCTATGCAAACCGATGCTGCAAGAGCAGGACACTGTGAAATGTATAAATGATCCAAGAAGTCTTTGCATTTTTCCTCTCTTGCATGACAGGTGCAGCAGACATCAAGCTACTGTAAAACTTGTTGACATTCCTTAAGGAACTTAGGCAGAGGAGCCAGTGCATAAGGAAGATGTTCCTACTTTTTCAGTCATTTTGAGTTGGCTGCACCTAGGAACAGGTTCCTGAACTTGAAAGGACAGTAGTCTCAGTGATCCTGCCAGGGATGCCCTCCCTCACGTTTTACACTGTACACATGCTATTGGCTTCAAGGCCATGTGCCACACACAGCCTTCACAGCTGCAGAAGGCTGGCTGTGACTCCCTTGTAAGCTTGTCATGCCTACTTCTTAAACAGGTAGATCAGTCCTTATTGTGCAGGTGAAAGGCAGTTGATCCCTGAGAAGGCCACCTGATATGCCAAATATTTCACCCTCCTATGGACATGGCACCTTTGCAGTGTCCCAGAGTGGATTTTTCTTCTTCTGTTGTGGAGCAGTTATTATGTCTGCTTTACCTGCAGTCTGTTCTGGCATTCCTGAATGTCAGTGTCTACTATTGAATCCCCTAAAGCAAATATTTATCAGATTTAGCCATTAGCATGAATGATTAGAGATTGAAGTGGCATATTAAATGCTTTAGGCACATTTTTATGGGCTCTTGAATGTAGGTGACAAGAGAGGCACAAACACTCTGGTATTTAGTAGGCTGCCTTATAAACATACTTTTTTCTGTTGATTTACTTGAGCCTCCTTATTACGTGTACCTTGACTGACATTCTTCTTATTTTTAGTGTTGTCTGTTTATGTAAAAATGTTAGTGCTAATGTGGTTGTCAAAGGTTGTAGGTATGAATAACAAGGGCAATTCAGAGCTTCAAATTTCCACAGTGTAGCCGCTGGCTCGGCAAACAGAGCAGGACTTCAGAAACGAGCAAAAATAAACATCCCGTCCACTACCTTGAAATTCCTCACCACCTTCAAATTGCCAGACCCCCTAAATGTGGTACTATCTGAGGGACTAACCATCGAAGTCCACCCGATGTTTTGGGAAGAATATCAGCTGCCACGTCATGCTCTTGTACCATGGCAGAAAGATGATCTGTTCTAGTCCAGAGGATGCTGGTTTTCTGCAATGTTATTGTTTCTGAAATGTTATTTCTTCAGAGTCCTTGGATGGTCCTAGTGTAACATTCAAGATAGAATCAGTATCACTTGAAATTTTCCATCTGTGTGTTTTGCTGTGTCAGGTTATTTTCTACTTTGAACAACTCCTTCCATGTTCTTGAATGTTATGACCTTGTTTTTTTATGGTTGTTTGGTTTGTTGGGTTGTTTGGTTTGTTTTTTTCTTTTTTTCTCTTTTTTTTTTTTTTTTTTAAGGTAAAAATGTTAATAGACTCATAAAATTTGTGGATATTGATCATCTCATAGCACCCAAAAAGGTGCGTCATAGCTCCTGAGCCCAAACTCTTTAAGATAGACTGAGTGGAAAATTTGCCTTTTTGCCTATCTGTGCCTCATCCAGTTTTTCACTTAAATTATCCATCGATTTGGGTTTGTGTACAGTGTCTGTCTTGCAAAAAAAAAAAAAAAAAAAAAAAGGTAAGGAATAAGTGTTCCTTCTTGTAACAGGGATTGTAGTTGACAAAGAGAATCTTTGTGGTTACTCTTGGAGGACTGACTCTTGCATCTTGTGGCAAACTCCTGTATAGAAGCTAATTTAAGCTCTGTTTCTCTGTACCACCAAGAAGGATGACAATGTAAGATACCTTAGGAAACTGTAAACAACAACTGCCAAGAAAAAAGAAAAGAAGTGAGAAGATTTGGTTGGGCATGCATTGGGCATCTTTCATCTGCTTTGGATCAATTACTACACAGCAGGGATTGTAGCCACACAAACAGAAGGATACTAGTCAGCATTCTCAGATGATGCTTTACGTACCATCTAGGCAATAGCTGCTCACATCAAAAATAAAAGATTGAAAGTGACCATCCAGGTCATGAAGTCACGTCTCCTGAAATCACAGACCACCGTGCACTAGGTACTTAACAGAGATTACGTTACTCTAAGTGTGCTAACTGAAGAACACAGGCCCTGTGCTCTGCACTATCATGCTTTCCCTCATTTTATGAGATGTCTGTTTTACTGAAGATTTTGCAGTGGCATCTTGCTTGAAGCCACAAGGTGATGGTTCCCAGGCTTATCAGATTCAGTGAAGCTTGGTAGACTGGTTCCAAATTCAAAATGGAGTTGAGTAGGTTACATTGAAGCATTCTGGTAAATCAAACTATTGCAAGTAACAGACTCAGCAAAGTTTGAATATATTCTCAGTGTTCTTATTCTTTTTATAGCTGGTTTTGTGTTCTGTTTTTTTAAAGAGCTTGTTCATCTCTGAACACATGTGCTGTCCTGCATATAAAGGAGATGTTTTCCTTTCCTTAGTGATGAGCAAGTAATCCAAAGGATCAAAACATACTTTCCTGAAGAGCTAGATGAATAAATGACCAAATATTTCTGTGATGTTAACTTGGTCTCCACCCTCTCTATCATATTCTGAAGGAGATGAAACTGCATTTGTCTCTTTGGCAGCAGTGAACAAGCAGGTGGTTCAGAAATCCCCACACTTTTGTGGGAAAGACTGAAATATCCTTCAGAGATGACTTCACCACAGACACCGTAGGGTTTTAAGAGACATCCATTTTTTTTTTCCCATCTCTTTTTCCCCTCAGTATTTTCTCTTTAGTAAGTGATTGACTTATGAGCTAACAAAATCCCTCACAGGACCAAATCTTCTCTTAATCCCAGGGTACAGATCCTGAATAGTTGAGAACTTGCCGTTTCTTCCAAAAATCCGTGACTAAGCAAGGAATTATGTCTTTCTGGTTTTTAACATGCCTTAAAGGGGTATGGCAATGCTCTTGATTTGCTGAAATTGATAGGACTTTTACCAACAGACTATCTTTCAAAACGAGTTGAAATGTGATTGCTTAGCATAGCAGTGTAATGGGAGAACGCAGAGCACATGATGTCTCTTGGAAAGAGGTCTGCAGTCCTCTGCCCATCACTACGAATGTGGTTTGGGGCAAGAAGAAATGTGGTTTTACCTCAGTTATTACAGAACTACAGGATATTTCTTCCTTTCCTCTGTAGGAAAAGCTGCTTTGAAGCATCACATTCAGTTTAGTGCCACACATATGTGCCTAAGGAGAAATTAGTCTTCTGTGTTCTTCTGTTTTCTTGTGTGGTTGTGTACCAGGTCATGTTCAGGCATGGGAAGGGGCTTTTGACCAGGTCACATCACACCCTCCACCAGAGAAAGCAGAGGGTTTGTCTTGTTCTTCTGTAGTTCTGACGTGGCCTGTGGATCAGCAATTGCACCACACGAAACCATGGGAGAAAAAGTGTTCTAATTAATTGGAATCCCAGATCTGGCCATTTTAGTGCATCACTGAGCCTTTTCTGGAACTGGTGCCTTCTGACAGAATGTGTTTAGGATTTTCATCCTTCCCCTTAGTGGGAATACACTGCTTTGTGGTAGATTTGCATCACTTCCAAAGTTTCAGACCTTCCTTTTGGGTAGACTGCTTTAGCTTTTCCCTGAAAACCATTTGCAGTGGCTTTTCTTCAGAGGGATGTTCTGTTGTATCATGACTGACTATCGCAGTCAGGCTGTGATTTTATTCACAGTAGATTCCTGTGCTGTTTTGGAGAATAGAGTGGGCAGTGAGTGAGAAGAGACTTCTTTCCTTGAGTGAGTTCTTCACCCAGGGACTCTGGGATATGTGCTTACATCTTGGCGTGGAAACTGCAAGATTAAGCTGTTAATCTGGGGAGAAAGAAAATAGGTTAGCAGTCTGTTTCATTTCTCTCAGGATCTTGAAAAATTTTGGACTTTGAACCCCTTGGGTATCCTGCAAGAACAGCAGTTACTCAAATGGGAAGAAAATGTGGATTCAACAGAGGATGTAGATACTCCCAGACAGGAAAAGTGCATGGTTGAGAACTGGATGTCTTTTTTTATGTTGTTCTGACCACAAGTCATCCATTAGAGACAGAGAGCCTCTTCTGAGATGGTAAGATGCCTTTTGGACTCTTGTTAGAGAATTGTTATGTTACTCTGCTGACAGCAAAAGTACTGTGAAATTTCCACCATCTGTTGTCTCCTCCTCCCCTTTCCAGTCCTATATTGTTTTGCACATGTGAAGTGATCGTTGTTAGGCAGAAGATACAAGATCTGCACAGGTTCATAGTTGTCTTTAGAGGGCTGCATCTGTATGGGAGGTTTTCAGCACATCCTTTTGAAGAACGTGTCTTTGTTAGCTGTCTGTCATTTCAGTATTGGTGCGTGAACTCGTGAGCTGGTCTTCACTTTTGTAATACCTCTAACTACTTATATACATATATACACTCACCACAGGATTTTGTTCCTGGAAGTAGAGAAAAGAGCCTGTACCATGTGGACAGTTCCTGGTTTCGTGTCTCTGAGCTCAAGTTAGGCCCTTCTTCTAGATCAACTGGTCTCAGCCCATCTCCTGCTGAGGCTGAGGTTCTGTTTGCCCACATATTTAAGTTCATACCGTGGCAGTTTAAAGCGCGCCCATTCACAGTGCTCTGCATAAAAGCAAAAACTGCTCTCTTGCAACATGCTTGAAATTTTCGTATTAGGAAAATATGGTTAGGAATTCTTCTGTTCAGAGATGTCAAGCCTTGTTCTAAGCAGTATTCTTTAGATGGTCCATAAAATCAAATGGTCTGGGTACTAGATCTCTTCAAGTGATCCACAAGAAAATCGAGTTTGGGCTCCCTGCTGTATCATGTAACATTTATTTGGGAAAGCTGTGTAGCTGTTCTGAAATGAAGACCTGGATTCTACAGGGATTCCAGCTCAGAAATCAGTGCTTTGAGAGTTTTCTGACATGAGCCAATTTTCCCTTGTCTCTCGTCATACCTTGGAACAACTTCTGACTGTACATAACACTCAAGGGCACTTGCATCACGTTTTCCTCCTGCTAAACCCTTCTTTTCTCTCCTTCATAGGAAGTCAGCTCTCCTCATCTGTGGTCCAGCATTTTGCTAAGTTGATGGTACTCTTAGAAAATTATTGTATATTTATTACATTATATGCATACAGTTTTATGTAGCAAACAGGTTAGACACAGTAGGTTTGTTTGAGGTGATTTTTCTTCTCAGTGAGGTCCTACAAATTCTGCAAGGCCTCAGTGTGCAGCTGAAGTTTGAGATGGAGGGGGAGAATGACAGTGAAGTTGTATGTGCTTCATCCATGCTTCAATGTGCTGTTGCAGGGTGACAACACTAGCGTAATTCCATGTTTTCCTGTGTTCAAAGGGTTGAGGAGGAATCGAAATTAAGAGAGAGAGAATTTCTTTACTTTCTACTTCTGGGAATTGAGGGTTGTGGGGAATTTTATGCAATTACACTGAATTGCTTCTAAGAGATTAATATGGGGAGCTTTTTCTCAGTCTGCTTCCTTGGGTTTAGGGGATTTGTTTTCTTTTTGCAGTAAAATGTTTCATGCTCATTTTGTAATTAGACACCAAAAGTGGATTATTTATAAGGATTAGTGTAAGAGAAATTTTTGGTGCATGTGAAAAAATGTCGCTATAACATCAAGTAGATTTAAGTGTTTGAAAAGGTAAACTCTGCAATGCCCTATTAACTGTTTCTCTTGCTAAATTAAAAAAAAAAGTGGATCTTGCTGCTTTCTGTATGGCAGATTTTTATTGTTAAAGTACAATGAAATAAAACTCAGCTGCTCCAATTTCAATTATATAAATTTGCTTTCCAAGTATAGAATTTTCTTTTTAGGAGCATAAAAAAATTTAACATTACTTAATACAGTGCTTGTGGTTTAATACCTATTATTCAACTGCTGTAATTTTGGTTTCATGTATAATTACTCTGTAATTACAACATTATCCAAAGCAAAAATGGGAAATAGTGCTAAATGAAAACATCCCTATCTTAGAAATTATTTATCTAAATTCATCCTTTTTTCTGAATATATTGAAATTAAGTGGACTGTAGACACATGTAGCAGGAGAATTCAGCTCCAGTTTAAGTACTGTAGTATGCACAACTGAGTATATATTTAAAATTGTAAAAAAAAAGAAAAAAGAAAAATTAAGCTGTGTAGAAAGAAGTAAGAGAAGTACTAACGCAGCCTGTAGATCTATGCCTATAGAAAGGCAAAGCAGCAGTTACTGTGGCTGACTTCGAATCTGACGTATCAGTTTTTCCTCCCTGTGGCTCTACAGGGACCAGATTCCCTGAAATCTGTAGAAATGTCAGTATCTTACCCTCTCTGTATCTGGCTTCTTTGAAATTGGCAGTTGTTGAGGATGGGAGCCCTGGATACACAAAGCGTGCAGCCTCATTTTTACAGAGAAACAAGCTCAGGCTATCTTTAGGGAGAATACACTGGAAACTTGGGCTGGCTTTTTCCCAGAATCATCTGTCATGGGGGAGGTATTCATGAAGCCGAAGAGTGGCATATTCAGACTTGTAGAACAAATAGGTTTTTGCATGGTATGTAACATTTCTCTGTAAATCCCACAGGCAATAGCTAAAGTAGGGTATTTGAGGACTTGAGAAGGGGCTAGCTAGCTATAAATAACAAAAAGCAAGATCAAAAAGAGAAAGGGGAAAAAAACCCCAACTAACACACACCAAAAAAAAAAAAACCAACCCAATGAAACAAAAACAAACAAAAAACCCCCACAACTTTTAGGTTTGAGGTTTCAGGATAGGCCAATTTTCTGTATGGTAAGTCACACACCTCTGTCTACTGGATAGCGGGGATTTGGTTTGATTTGATTTTGTCGGGGGTTATTTTTTTGCAACCTCACTGAGGAGTTTGACTGGTTTCTATGTTTTGCAGCTTATTGGATGTGATGTAGTTTGTGCGTTCCCATCTCACTTCTGACTCACATGAGATCCATGCATGCTACAGGTCAATACCTATGTTTCTGGCTTTTGCTTTCCCCTTCCTACTACAGACTTACATATCTGAAGATACTGTCTCATTGGCAGAATTGGTTTTATGTAAGTACATGACAACTTTGGCAGAGTTTAAAATCCATGGGAAGTTTCTCAGTGTACAGGCCTCTCTAAATGCTGCATGGCTGATGTAGCCAAAACACCATCATTGTGTGGTAATCTTATGAATATTTCAAGGTCGAGATGAGTTTAATGATGTCAGGTTTAAAAAAAAAAAAAGCATAAAAATTAGATTTTTTCATGTTCCCTCTTACTTCTCAAAACTTCCTGTCACCCCCAAAATGGAAACATTTAATATTCTGTTTTAATAATCTAAGCAGAATTAAAATGCCATCAATTCAATGTTTTTCTTATGGTGTTTTTAGTAGCAAGACAGTTCTCTTAATTTTAAAACTGCTCTTCAAAGTAATAAGAAGCAAACCACAAATATAATGAAGTCTGTAAGAATAAAAGACAAAAGTTCACACAGTACAGTACAATTTTTACACCTCTGACTTCAATGATTAACTTTCCCTACGTATACACACGTGCTCATACAAACACCACTTCAGTGGCTACTGTGATATGGTCCTTCCTTTCCAAGAAGTGCCTGTAACAGTCTCCCTGTGTGCCCTTAAACATGCTGGTAATGCAGTATAAGGCAGCTTATAATTGTTATTTTTTAAAGAGAATCTAATGGGAAAAATACAGTGTTATGATATTCTTAGCTATAATAGCTGTGGGAAAAAGAGAAAGAAGAGACCAATGTTATTTCTTGTATTTCAGTGTGTTCTAGTGTTTCACTATTTCAGATATTGTGTGTGTGTGTACCGAGTGTGTGACTTTGTAATTCTCTTCTGCTTGATGCAAGTGGTTCTTTATAAGCTTCCAGCAAAATAGCAGTAGTACACAGAATTGAAATACCTTAGTTTGGGTTTCAATGAAAAATCTATGGTTAATAAGGATTATCTAGTATGTTATCTAGTGCATGTTAGTTGTTTACCCCCCAGTAACTGGTCTGGGTGGCCAATACCCAAACTTTTTAACCCTTGCAGCTATCTCCATTTTTTTTTTTTCTTTCTGCTTGGTGTTTGCATGGAGTACTATACATCCATGAGCCATGGAATAGGCAACAGAGACCACAGTGAGGCCTGTAGAATAAAAATGTACACCTTCAAAGTGAGTATATATTAATTTTCTTCAAGGGTATTTTTGACAGGCGTAGCTTTGTTGAGACATTTCTTTGTGTGGGAGTGTTTGCCTCAGTGTTGCTTTTCCCCACACATGAAAATAAACCACACACTTTTAAATATCCTGAGAAAAGCTTCTTCAAAGAAAGATCAAAAGTCTTTACTAAGGTCTGAGGAAGCTGCGTGGCTGCCTTTCTTATGAACTCACGTCTATGAAGAGCTGGCTAAAACAATCGTGAACATTATTCTATTGAGTTGATGATTTCCAACCTACTCTGTGAGGAGATGCTTGTTTGCAGAAGGAGGAGGTGGGGGAATCCACAAATGCCCCCTAATTTTACTGAGACAGACATGCATAAAACAACTTTTCTAAATCAGTTCTGTTGTTTTTCCCATTATATTGTGTGGGATGCTCTACTTCAAATGATTCTCTTGAGCAGTGTGTGTTCAAGTGTTTTGTGTAAGAGCAAGTTGATTGACATTTTTAGATACACAATTTTATCTGCTTTTGTGGCTACTGATTTTTGTTTGTTTGTTTGTTTACTTCCTTGCTTGGTTTTGATTTGCTTTGATTTGTCAAAAAATCTCTTTTCATCTCTTTCTGCATCTAAGCAACACAGAACAGATACTAGCCAAATTTTGAAAGTTTTCTCCCTAAGATGGAATTCCCCAGCTTTAGAATCATAGAATCATTCAGGTTGGAAAAGACCCTTGGGATCATTGAATCCAACCATTTACACTACTCTACAAAGTTCACCCCTAAACCGTGTCCCCCAGCACCACATCTAAACGACCCTTAAACACATCCAGGGATGGTGACTCAACCATTTAGACAGCATACAGAAATAGATTAATTTTTCTTCTTTCTAAGCCCTTCATTTTCTTTCTTATGTTTTTCTTAATGTTTGTTTGCCTTGATGAACTTTACCTTTTATGCTTTCGACTAAATCTTTATGTACTGCCTATTATCAGGGAGTCTGTAACTCACAGAAACTGTTGAGAACAGCATTTCTCTTTGGAATGATTTTACTGGGTTTGTAATGCTGACACCAAGCATCTTACTTGTTGGTATGGGATTTTTTTGTTTATTTGCTTGGGGTTTTGTTTGTTGTTGTTTTAAATCAAACTTCTTCATACCATCCCCATCAATAACTATGCTCTGTTGATATCTAGAAATCAGACAATAATCTTTATCTTAGCAATGGTTTATCTGATCAAAAATTAAATGTCTCAGGTTGCTTTTTTTTCCTGGAGTTTAGGGTTTTCTTTCAGCTGCGTACTGGATTTTCCCTATATCTCCTAAAGTTCAGATCTTTATTACATTCTGTGATTTGATACTTTGTGTTCCCATAGTTGGGGATATACTGAGGTTTTCTTTGTATTCTGTAATACAAAACCAGTGTAATTGCATGTTGTTTTTCTCCTTGCTTTCTTTTCTCATTAATCACAATACCCAAGTATGTAACAGCAGGCTAACATATTTTTTCTGACTGAGACAATCTTTATTTGTGCAAGAAATCTGCTCTGGCATTTTCCTCTTCCAACTGCAACTACAAAACGGCAGCATGTGGACAGCTGTAGAAGATTCCTCACCCTGCTCTCCATGCCCATATTCTCCATATCTAATATGCAAGAGAATAATTTGGATAAATTAGATAAATATTCTAAATAACTTTTTTCCTGGGAGTTTAATGGAAACAAAATCTCTCGCACATCTCCAGTCCTCTCAGTGTAACCTTTCTATTCAAATTAGACCTTATTTCCTATGGAACAGAGGTTTTAGGTTTGGGGCTTTAGTGAAGGGAAAGTATGCTGCCATCAGGTGAATGGCATGTATTCCTTCTTCACCTCTGAGCCAGGAGTACTGGCTGGCAGTGCGCTGTATCCCCTTCATCCAACTCCACAAATGCTGTGTGTGGGCTTTCACTATGATTCATGGTGATGAGTTGCATGATTTTGACATAGAATTGTTAGGGTTGGAAGGGACCATAAAGATTATCTAGTGATTATCCTAGGGTCACAAAGAAGCTCCAAAAAATTTTTGAAAACTTTGATTTTTAGGCTTTGGTGGAAGTGGAAGTCAGTGTTGCATTTGTGTTTTGAATCAAAACCTCTTCTGCAACAGGACTGTGAATTCCTGCTTTTTGTTGTTTTGGAGGCTTTTTATTTTGTTTTCTTTGGCTTTTATTATTCTTTTGTTGGTTGGTTGTTGTTTTGGTTTGTTTTTTTTTTTTTAATCTTGAGTTTACCTGTTGCTTTTGTAGCAGCACATTTTTTTTTAATTATCTGGTACGAGTTCACTTTTACACAAAAGGATACAAAGGAAACATGAGCGTCCAGTTAGATTCTCAAGTCAGCTTTTTTATGTTGTTCACATTATTTGGTGACTGTGGCTATATGTGTCTGCCAGGAAAATGTGAAAGCACAGTTTCAAAAGTAACTATGAATAGTGAAATTCATTTTTGTATGTGTTCAGATTAAAGGTTTTACTATCCATGACATTCATTATTATTTATTTTAATGGCTTACAGTTTTGGACCTTCAGCTCCTGTAGGAATATGCCCTGTGCTGATGACACAGCTTTGGAAAATGCAGTAAAAATGCACTGGAAACCACAGCTTTCTAATAGGAAGTTTCTTAAAGGCAGTGAAGTTAAATTGCCTCCTCACAGAGAAAAAGGGGAATAGAGGTCAGGGAGCCAGGTAGATGTACATTCTCTATGTCTCTGCTTATGTTTGCTTCTTTTTTTTTGAAATTTCATCTTGAGGCCACTGTTTGTGCTTTGGCATAGGGCGAGCAGGGCAAACTTGTATATTCCTTTCATTGCTACAGAAGGACCCCATAATTTTGCTATATGAGGTTCATACGTAAAGGCAAATGTTGATTTGTGGCTGCAGCTGTGACTTCACCCTGCTTTTGATTATACTGTAGCTGAGTCTTCAGGGTAGGGGGAGGGCAGGTCATGCTTAGGAGGTGAGTTAGAGCACATACTGTTGTTTCTCCCTGTTTTTCCCCTTGTTCAGATAAAACATGGCTATGGCCAATTGCTAAGCTGAAGTAGGGGATTTTGTAGACATAAATGGAGGCCTCTGTTATGAGTATTTTACAAGGTTCTGATGTTCAGGGAAGTCCTAAGGCAATGCTAAATCTAGATGCTTTTCTTCCCCATCCCCAACCCTATAGAAGCCTCTCTGAAAAATGCAGTTAAAACACCTGCTTATCCTTTTGATAGAATGAAAATTAAATTTAAAGCAAAACCTTGGTATTACCTAGGTTAGCTACTCGGCACCAGTTGTCTTATGTTTTTGCTGGAGCTCTGTTAAATGTATTTTGGTACTAGAGTGATGCAAAAAACTTGTCCACCTGCCTCTGTGGTGGCCAGAAACAAACAGCGTGAAACTGGATAAAGGCAGGGAGTGGCCCTTCTGCTGCATGTGCTCAGCCCTGCAGTTATGGGAAGATTTGGAAAGGAACTGCTGCCTGAGCAGCAGGTAACATGAATGGGTTGATCTACCCAGGAAAGTTCTGTTGGAGTTGCTTTCTTTGGTCTTGGTGGCAATTACATTACATTTTTACTGTTTTCCTGGCAGCTGAGGACAGGTTTGCATTTTTTCAGGTGTGTTAAGGAGGGCATGGACAGGTAACAATGTTTGCATTTAATGTGCAACTCCTTCCTATCAAACCAATGAGTCATATCCTGCAAGCACAGAGGGCCTCCCTTCTTAGAGCTGCTGCTTAGGAAGACTTCAATGAAACTATTTTATCTGAAGCTAATATTTAACTACTGAGAGCAACATGCCTCTTCTTGAACATAAATAGTGCAAATTTGTTATACACTGTCAGCAGATTAATGCCACTTCTGAACACATCTGTGCACCACATTATCTGAATGTATCCTCCTAATTCTGTGTTATATCAGTGTAGACATCTCTCCTAGTCATATATGAAAAAGACACTTCCTGGTGAACCTTCTGACATGCAAGCTTGCTTCTGAACATTTGCTTAGCATTAAAAAAAAAAAAAAAAAAAAAAAAAAAAAAAACAAAAAAAAAAAAAAAAAAAACAACAAACCAACAACTACCAACCAACATTCCAAAGCAGCCCTCCATTTGATTTCTGTGTGGTTATAGTCATTTTAACACATAGCAGGTGTGTGTGTAGTGATCATATGTTCCCACGCACTAATAATTACATCCTTTCTCTAAGAGGATAATTTTTCTTAGTGCTCTATTCCACTCAATTTTGTTTTGAGTAAGCATTTAGAATTTTACCAGGAGAGTGGATTTATCTTGATAAAGATGATACATAGCCCTGAATAGCTAGTTGTTGTATGTGCAAGCAATTCTGAGGAAGTCACAGATCCTAACACTCCTCTTGACATCACACTGTTAACTTTTCTGCTCAGATAATTTCTGGAGATAAAATAAAGAAAATGCTCTTAAATAAAAAGTTAGAGAATCTGTCCTGCATCACTTAATACCAGATATTCAGTAAACATTAGACTGCATATGGTGGGATTCTGCAAGCTTCCCTCGTGCAGCTAGTCCTGTTCAAGTCTGCGTGGCTGCGTGAGTAAGATTGGATTCCAGGGCTGGGGATGTTATTTTGTGTCTCTTATTGCTAGTATAACTCTGAGTACATGCATTTCCTTTAAGTATAGATCGTCCAGTCTCAAAATGTAAATGTCTTAACACAAGCATGTTCATTAACTAAGGAAACAAATCTAGAGGCAGTAAGATGTTTTCTCCTTCTGTTAGACTTTAGTAATTTTCTTGCTATATAGCCTTAAAAAAAAAACAAACAACTAAAATTCACTGTGAAAGGAGATGGGAAGGTATTTTCATGATAAATAAAAAGTAATAAAACTGACTGTCCAGTTTGGCTTTTAGAGTTAGAACTAAACAAAAAATAAGGAATAAATGCATGTGTATGGTTAAGTGAGGTAGATTGTGGCTCATAATGCTGGTGTTAATGACAGCAATACTATTTTACTATAAATGGTCATAATTTTCTCACCTTGCATGAGCCTAAGACAAACTGTGTCATTTTATAGAGCATTTGAATAATGTGATTATTTTTGTCAGAATTTCAGCTTCATGCAAATTAAGAGTGTCAAAGCTGAAGTTTACCCATGTCTTTAAGGTTAGTTAGTGATTACTTTAGAATGAAGTCGTTCCAGGCAAATGCTTCAACAGTAAATAGTAGTGCTTAAGTATCAGGATCTTTTTCAACAAACTGAATCAAATTGCAATTGGTTTTACTTGTCTTTCTACAAAACAGCCAAAAGAATTTATTTTTGCTCCCCATCAAGAGAGTGAAGTAAAATCTTCAGTCTTTGAAAATAGGCTTTTTTAATTATATGGTCAAGTTTTAGTGTTGCTTTGTTTGAGAAATGACCTTCACAACTTCTTAATGTTATTTAAGATCCTGAACAAAGTTCTTAAGTGCCACTGAAATAATTGACAAGAGTGATCATTCAGAAACCTGACCACCTTTACCTCATCTGCATTGCCATTTCAAAATAAAATTGTTGCTAAGAGGGTTTGAATGATGAAAAAGTCTTACAGGAAATTCTTGTTCTTGTGGTGTTCTTCATATATCTCTTAAACCAGCATTATCCCAGTTGATATCCCTTATGTTCTGTGATCAGCAGGATTTGTCAGAGATGCAGAGTTTTAAGGATCTGGACTTAGATATAATTCAGTTTAGCAAGTTGAACTCGATCCTAAATGATTACTATTGTTCAGGGCCCGTAAAAATAGTTTGGAGGCTTAGTCAGAACTACAGTAATAAATGTAGTGAGCAAGCTTTGAAAAAAATATTAAGAACAGGATCCTGTGAAGTTATACAGGCCACCTGTGCAAGACGTAATCCTGCGGAGATTTAAAGCCGCCTTCCCAAAGGGCTTGTACAATACTTGCAAGAAATCGCTCTGTTGAATTTGCAGCCGCCTTCTTAAGCATGGACCCTGGTTATCTGCTCCCTGACTTGGCAGGTACAACAAAGGCAGTGTTTTGGCCCTCATGTAACCACTGGAGCAGTGGTGATGCTTGTCAGCATTGCTCCTAGGGGTACCATGGGCCCTTGCAATGCCCCCTACCCTGGGGTGGCCAGTCCTGCCTGGCTCCAAGTTTCCTGCTCTGTGCTGAAGCACAGAGCACCTCTGCACCTGTGAGCCAGCCATCCTGGGGGCAGCAGGACTGCAGGAGAGGCTGAAGGGATGGTAGTATCTGTGAGGAGAGGGGAAAGAAGCCCTTGTCAAAACCTGCGTGCAACAGTTTTGGAGAAGTGACCGCCAGTGTTAGTGTTTCATCTTTGCTTTGTAGAAGCTCTGTGTGCAGGTTGAACTGGACAGAGCATCTGGAAGCCTGGGAATAACACTGCCCTACTGTGGGATACAAACAAGCCTCCTATATATTTACATATATAAAAATATAGATCTTTTAAAATGTGTAACTATATGCGTATGCAGATTTACTGTGAGGGATATTTGTACAGGCTGAGACCATGGCACCTTGTAAAGAATAATTGTTCTTTGTCCAGAATCAGATATCTTAATATAAATGTTTGCTTTCAGATATGCACAGGCGTGTACGGGAAAGTTTTCACGCTAGCTGTGCGTATGTGCTTTTCCTAGCTGGCTGTAGGCAGTGAAGAGGAATGAGGCTATCAGAGGGCACTTCCACAAATCCAACACTGTATTTCTGTTCAGGAGAAGCCCTGCTTTCTCCATGAGGTGTAACAGAAGAGACTGATTGGTTATGTTCCTAAGCACTGAGGTATGAAAACTCTATCCTCCCCTGTTCTGCAATCTTACTTCCCAAAGGAATTGGTGTTGCTTCTCGAAGATGTTTTAACTGCTTGTTCAGTATAACATACCGGAATTTCTTCTGCTGGAGCTCTGCAGAATTGATGTCAGAGTTGTAGCAGGAAAAATATTAAAACAGGTGGCTTATCAGCCTATTTCGTTAGGTGCTTCAATAATATCTTTAAGAAAAGGTCCAGAGGTAGCAACTTGTTACTCAGCAAGGAGGGCTTGTAGGACATCCCTCTTTGTTGTTCTGGGAATACTTCAGTTCAGTCTCTAGCATGGGTCAGAAAACAGCAAATTAGCTAAACCTGAAGGCATCATTACACCTTCATGCAAAACTATTTTGGGTATTAGATGCAGTTGATTCCCTAACTCCGTAAAATGTAAGGTAGCACCAGATTACCTGTGCTCTGTCTCCTAGGACTACTAGACCATGACTCTTCAAATGGGAAAGAAAATATGTAAGAGGCATCTGATTCGAGACTCAGATATCCTGAGGAGCTCACATAAAGGAAGTAGAAATAATTATTTTCTCATAGCATGATAACTGGGGAACAGGCAGTGAATCAGTTTGCCACAAAATTGAAACAAAATAAAGTACTTCCTTGCACAGCATGTAGTCACACTGTAGAGGTCAGTGCCGCAGGGTGTCATAAAGGCCAGAGGTACTACTTAGTGCACTCAATAAAGAGACTCACAGAGTATCAGTTTGGTTGTGGTAGTGTAGCAGGATGTTCTGGAGGCAGCTTAAATCTTTAAATGGCAGTAAGGGCATGCTAAGAGAAGCATCTCTGTTGATGCTCCATTGCTCTTTTTGTCCAAGCATCTGCTTTTGGCCCATGTCAGAAACTTTCTGAACTAGTTCAACCTCTGGCTTTCCTCATGCATTTATCTTGTAGCATAGCTGAGACACTAGACTGTTAATTTTCTTTTAAAGCTAGGTAGTGAAATAGATTTTGTTGCAATCCACTAATTATTTACAGCAGGGAGTCAGGCTAACTTTGCCCACGTGATACTTTATATATCAGACGTTACAGCTGTCACGAGTCATTGTTTCCATTGAGAACAGTGATTCATTTTTCCATGAGTTGTCAAGAGATCTCACAGTGGGAATGAAATTTAAGCCCATGTCACCATTCTGTAAGAGGAAATACATATGGGGACAGGACATTATGTTTAGATACATGTGTTTTCAGTTGAACTGGGTTTTCTTTAAGAACTTTTGGCTCTGAAATGTTTTTAGCAAATGTAGTAATTATTATTCCATGGCAAGCCCTTGCATGGTAGTTGTGGTAAGAGAAGTCTTGTTCTTATGGAAAAGGTGCACTTCAGTTTAGCTTCTTAAATGGGGCTCAATCCTAATCAGGACAACCAGCTTTTAGTGTGGTAGAAAAGTCTCTGGGAGATTTCATTCTTTTTCACCCCCATGCTATAGCTGCTGCTGGTGATGATATTCCAGTCGATGTTTTAACTGATAAATGCACTTCTGCTGTATTCCTTTTATCTGTCTGGTAGAAACTTGCCTTACTTTATTCTAATCACTTGTTAGAGTGGTCTATTAGAGATGCTACTTACATTGGAAAGGCTTCTTGGGCAAGAGCAGACCACACCAGATCTGCCTTTTGTGTTACTGTAACATCATCTGAAATTCTGAAAGAACAGTCATTTGGAGAAGATGGTTTCAGGACCTATAATTCCAACATATCACTAGTTACTTTTGCGCTTTGGTTGCATCCTTGTTTTGAATTTTTTGCTTTTATTTTTCACTTTGGTTCTCTTTTTAATGTTCGGTATACTAACTCAGTAGGGGAGTTGGAATGGAATTTGGAAAAATCTGAAGTCCAAATGTCACAGTGTTATAAAGAGAATAAATATGCTAATGAACAGCATCTGTATAAACTTGGGGTAACATCGTGCATATTTTCAAGTATTGTATTTCTTGAGAAGAGATGTCTTTTATAAGAATGACACTAGGAAGGTTGAATCAAAGGACAACATTTTGAGGGCTTTGAAACTGAACCATGACAGGATAAAAGACTTTGGCCTTTCCTTTACAGACTTAATTTTGGTGCAGTATTTGTCCCAAATTCTAGTCTTCAGGAGTCAGCACATTGACATCCTTAAGGTGATTTTCACAACAGAAACCTTGTTTATGGAGAATCTCTTTTCCTAGTGCAGTGTCCTTAGCTTCCTTCAACCATGAAAGCGATGACAGTCAGAGAAGCACTGTGGGAACATTTCCAATTGCCTTTATCTTTCGGTGCTTCCTGCAGCACACTACAGCTTAGGCAATGGTTGTGGTAAGAGGCAATTAAATTGATGTAAAGACCAAGCTGATTTGACATGTTTTTTAACCAAGTGTTTATTAGTTGAAATAATCTTGGGCGGTTTTTGGCATAATTTATGTTTGAGTAGGAACTTGACTCATTGTCAGAGGCCTGTGTGTATTTCAGCATGTTAAGCTGACATTACCAAATGGAACCGTGGGAGGCTTTTGGCTTGTGTTTATGGAGTATAAACCAAAACTCCTACCTTGCTGCCTCAAGAGCCACAAAAATGTTAATTGAAGTCAGAGATGCAAGAAAAAATGTATTCCATATAGCCTGTCAACTTGCCAGTACTAGGTTTTTCCTTGGGTTGCTTTCCACTATTTTGTTCCGTCTAGCTTTAGGTGTCGCAAAGGATGAGACTTCCTCTGCATTCCTTTGGAAATTATTTTACATTCCTCATGGGACTTTGTGAAGCTTTTCCCTTGTTTATATTTCCTGCTCCATAGATTTTCAGAGCAGAACTTGCACCCAAACTGTGAGGGGTTGCCTTCCTGTTAGTTTTGGCAAATTGATTCAGGCTTCCTTCTTGCTGCTGTCTGCTTTTGTTCAACTGAATGAACCAGTGAACATTTGCATGCCTCAGGCTGTAAGTGTTTTAGGATAGATACTGTGATATTCACTGCTGAAGGGTGAACATCTTAGATCAACCTTTATGTATTAGGTGAAGTAGATGTAGCTGTTAGTTTCTTTTATTGTAGTTTCCTTTGCTTCTCTTAGACTGGATATTTCTGCAGGGTTTGGTGTCTCTAAGATCTTCCCAACCAATTTCCCTTGTTCTTCTCTCCCTGACTCCTTTCACTTTTAACACTAAGGCACTTGTGCATAAGCCTTACAACAGGCACATGAAAAGGCCAATTATAGGCACTTAAAGCTAGATTAAGATTAAGTCAATGATTCATCACGAAGTAAAAGCTAAAACTGATCATTTAAGCTACTTGTAGAATTGGACCTTTTTTCCCCCACTTCATCAAAGATGATTTTTCCATGTTGCTTTTATCTCAATAGTTATTGAGGTGTTAGTGTGTACAGAACAGAAGATATGAATTTGAGTTGTTGTTTGAGCCTGCAGGAACATAGTAGCTTTTCCAACTGTTTCAAGACCCCTAATATGTCTGGTCTGTTATCATTTAATTAGTTACCTCTATTTTTTAATAATGTCTTTTAATAATGTATCTCTATATAAAACAGTAAATATAATTTTACTCTAATTGTTATAGCTATGGAAAAAGAAGGAAAATGAGGGCAACTGAAAACCAAATTTAAACAAGAATGTACATATTTTAAATTTTGGCTTTGGGAAATATTTTCTTGATTCTTAAGGATTAGTAAGTCTTGTTTGCCCACTAATTGCAAACTAATAGAAACTGCAAGGCATTGACTTTGTGAGTGCACCCGTACGCTAAAAATGATAGAATTAGTGGTAACTGTATAATTCTCAAAAGCTGGTAGTTCTAGGTTTCTGGAGCTGGAAAGGCAGAAAGGTTTGACCCTTGCACAATATTTCTGAAACAATTTCTTCCTAAATTAATTTTTAATACCTCTTCAGGAATTCAGGCTAGAAGAAGGCATCTGACAACTTAAAATTCCTGGGTAGAAGCTCTGTGAGTCTTAATTACACTGTACCTTCCCTGTTACCTGTGTGCTTTGCTAGCTTGCGCGTAGATCTTGTTCCTTCATCATCTCATTTCCAGAAATAAATTATGAGGGAGCTGGGGTTGTTCAGCTTGGAGAAGAGGAGACTCAGGGGGGACCTCATCAATCTCTACAGCTACCTGAAAGGAAGTTGTAGTCGGGTGGGGGTCGGGCTCTTCTCCCAGGCAGCCAGTGACAGGATGAGAGGACATGGCATGAAGCTGTGCCAGGGGTGGTTTAGGTTGAATATTAGGAAGCACTTCCTCATGGAAGGGGTGATTAGACACTGGAATAGTCTGCCCAAGGAGGTGGTGGAGTCGCCATCCCTGGAGTTATTTAAGGAAAGATTGGATGTGGTGCTTAGTGATGTGGTCTAGCTGATATCATGGTGGTGGGTCATAGGCTGGACTTGATGATCTTGGAGGTCTATTCCAGCCTCAGAAATCTGTGATTAGGCCTTTAAATAAAGTATCCTAATATGCTGAATACATCTAATGCTTTTGATGAACCCAACTTGTTTCATCTCACCTCTGTTACACTAAGTTCAGCTTTCGGGCCTTTTCAATTAGTTGTCCGTAACTACAGAATCAAAGGAGGTACCTGTTGGCTATCACTAGTTATCAGGCTTTCACTCATCCAAAAAACCAGGTTGGCCTTTGCCAGGTGCAAAAGGAACTTCAAGACAACCTGTAGCTTGACACCGAGACCCTTCTGGTTTAAAAGAATGGGGGCAGGAAGAGATCTACTGACAGTGATGATGCCAGACTGGTGTTAACAGTGTCTTTATTTTAGAGCAGCATATTATTTATTGCAGCACATCTTGGTAGAGCATTATGAAACTATAATTTGATTCTTGAGTCAGGTGAAGTGGTTGGAAATTGCTTGCTTTTGTATTTGTCTTTGTGTTTTGCTTGGTTTTTACTCTAAGCAAAATTGAGCTGATTTCTTGTGTGTTGACTTGCTTCTCAGCCTTTATCTTGAGTTATTGTAACAACAAGGTGCACAGTGGCAACTGCTTTTTGAAAAGTTGCCATTTGGAAGGAAGCACAGAGTGTTGCCCTGCAGACCTGCACACACATGTATAATACTTTGCATGTGGATACGCCCTGCCTCAGGTGGGGACAGAGATTTTTTGTTTTGTTTTTTTTTTTTTTTAAAGACAGAATCAGCTTTATGAAAGATTTAGGGTTTTTTGGTTTTTTCCCCAACCGAGTTTGTAAATGCTTTCTTAGATCTGTTATACAGTGTGAAGTGTTAGCAGTATGATGATAGATGAGCTTAATTGCTTGCTATCAAAACCCTGCATACTGTGACCAGTACACAGCCTAGAGAGTGGAACACTGCCATTTAAAAACTATGCCAACCCTAATGCTGGAACTGAATGATGGTTTAAATCACAAAATCACTGTACAAAAAGGGGTAGGATGTGTTTGAAACCTGTGATCACATAGTGAAGAAGGAAAGTAAGAAGCCTTGGAAATCACAGCTTATCAGGACATTTGTGCCGCATGATCAGTCTCTGTGTCTCATAAGTCTTGTAACTGAGTATTTTAAAAGCATACTCTGCACTCTCAGTTGCTGTCTATCACAGCCTCTTCTTGTGCTTGCTTGAGTTGGAGAAATGGTGGTGTGGTGAGGTGCAGAGCTTTTCTTCTTGTCCTCAGAACAGCACTTACTGTGTCAGAAAGCAACAAAGAAACTTTGATGTGGTAAGTCGCTTCTCAAACGGAAATGGTGGCCATGCAGTTCAGTGAACTGATCGGGAGTAAATTTATACCATGAGTGGAACTTTCTACTCTATTAAAAAAAAAATAAAATTACACAATAAAATTTATATAAGTCAAGATTGCATGCCAGTTATCATCAGTCTGCATCATTATTATTCTGTCTGTCCTCCCACAGCCAGTATAAAATGGGTGCAAATTTTGGCTCCTTTAATGGAAATTTGGGCTATTGATGCAGATCAAATTTTTGCAACTGAAAGATACCGTCATGAACAGAGCTCATGCTAGTGATTCTATGAATATAGCTTCATAAAGGAATTAAAAAGGTTTCTGACGGTCTGCCTGACCTGAGACAGCTAGTTCTGTGAGGGTGTTGGGGAACATGTTTGTTGTCTTGCATTGCAACTAAGTTCTGTGCAAATTCAGATACTCCTCTGGCTTACACAGTTTTAGTCCTACTGAGCGACTGGACAGTTTTATTTGATGCCAAGTGTATGTCTGTGGGAGAAAGCTAATAAACCTTACTATTTTAAACCTGTCTGGCTGTCTCTGCTGGTTTTTAGGCACAACATCTCCCTTTCTTCTTCATAAATGATTTCGTCTTGCTTCCCTGGGTGTTTGGGCCTGGCTGCTGCAGAGGTGGTAATGCTTCTCAATTTCACATCACGTTGTCCATTCATGATCTTTCTTTTTTTCGCTTACCTGAAAAGTTTAGTCTTTTATTGTCCTCTGTTAAACACTTTGAGACTGTTCAGTGAATGGCATCCTATGCACCCTGAAAAGCCATTATTTTGCCAGTGTTCCTGCAAGACTCCAGTGTCTGTTTTGCTGAGGCAGTTGAGGAGTTAAAGGCTTGAGGAGTTTCAAAGAAATGCCTGACAGCTGCTGTAAAATATCCCTACAATCCTCACTGACCTCATTCTTGTCAGACAACAGTGATAATAGCCAAAAACGGGTGCAAGACAGGAAGTCTTTCAGGAAGGTATATGTTTCACGCAAAGACATCAGAAATGCCCTGTCTCACAGGGCCACTTACTGTAAGATCCATATTAATTTAAATGGGAAAGTGAAATTCCAGGATGTGTTTACAGAAACATTATTGTAGTCAAAAAACCCCCAATGTTTGTTGTTCTAGTGTGCAAATAGCAAAAGCAGTTGAGTAAACAACTGTACGTATTTAATATAATGACATTGCTGGCTACATGAGCCTACTTTTTAAACATCTGGAGAATTCCCATACTTTTTTGATAGTTTTGTTTACTGTTTTTAAGGGGAGGCATTTACTTTTAAAAAATGGTGCAGGAGAAATACAAATCTACTTATGTTTTCACATTTACTTTACATTCAAAGACTGATTTGCTATAACAAGCTTTTAATTAATTTAATCAACTAAGAATGTTCCTTAGTAAGAAGACCAAAGTCCCTTTCTTTCCCACTGCATTCTATGACTTAGAATTTGTAGAATTGGATTAAATGGAGCAATGCCCACTGTGTAGAAAGTGTGAGAAAGCTTTACAGATTTTGCCAAGAAAGTAGGAATGGTTTGGTTTTTGAAGATTTAACATTTTTTTTTACTAGTAACTCTACCAACTTATCAGCAGAAAGTGTCCTATGTGTACAGGTTATAATTTTAATCTTATTGAAATATTCACACATGAGAAACGAGCTTATATTTTATTTATACTTTTCAGTAGCACCCACTTCAAAGCATGCAAATAAAAATAATTCCTACCAGTTCAGAGATCTTCTGCTCTGATGTTTAGGGATATTTCCCTAAATTTCCTCTTAGTTGTGTCCAGAACTGTCGCTCTTGTAGTATGAATCTGCAATAAAATTAAAAAGTCAATTATCATTATTTTTTTAACAACCATATGTAATAATTACTTGAGAGATTTCTTTTGATTTCAGAGGTCCTTATTCCAGCATTAACTTGATACATTTGCATAGAAGTTATTAAGGGTTAGACTTGATCCAGTAAAGATTCTACCATTCCTAAAGCTGCCATGAATAATATGCTTTATTGATTAACTGTTATTAAGTCTAGTAGATTCCTGTAAGGATATTAAAATAAAGCAATGCTGTTTAATCTCTGATTTTTGTTTAATTGAAAAACTTGCTTGTTCTATACTTTTTTCTGTATTCTTCTATAGTTACAGAAATACTCATTTCTGAATAGTATAGAGTGAGCAAATTTTAGCTGCTAGAACTTACATAGAGAATTTCATCTTTGGGAATTCGCCAGTTCCTGAAGCTAGGTGACCAGTCTCAAAGGACCCTTTGAAAAGTGTAGCCCCCAGTCAGGCAGCTATGGGAGAGGAAAGAATGCCATGGTGTTGAATGGTGTACTAGGAATGGTTTAGGGGTTTTTTTTTATGGAGATGTGACCAAGGAGCTCAGGTAAGAGTGCAGGAGGAGACAAGGGCAGGCTACTGGGAGGAACACCTGAGTGAAACTGAACTCAGCCCTGGCACATACTGAGGAATAAAACCAGTATGATCTGTGTTTTTAGAAGATGATCTAAGGACGTGACAGAAGGGAAAGGGAAGGAAAACAGGATTATTTGGATATGGGAAGGTATTTCTTGCTATTTCCTGGTAGCAACTCATTTAATACACACACAGTTGTTTCAAACTGAATTATATTTTATATTTGCCTGCTGTTTCTGTAAGCTATTGCCAAGAGTGAAAACCACATAATATATTTCTAGTATTAAACTATCTATTACTGATGGATAATGACAGAGTAGAGGGAGAAGGCACCAGTTAGTCTGGGTTAGCTCATGTGTTCTGGATAACTCTATTGAACTCTTCTACTAGGTTCTGTTGATTTCTACTACTTTTTGGACATGATGAATTGCCTCCTCTCCCATGTCAATGTCAAGTAATCTCAGGTTCTCCCATGATAGTCTTCCTCACCCTTTTTCAAGTAATGTGCCATTTGATCATGATTCATGGAGCAGATTCTCCTAGAAGGCCTGATAAGGCACAAGGAGGACAGGGAGGTGATCCAGGACAGCCAGCAGGGCTTCACTAAGGGGAATCCTGCCTGACAAACCTAGTGGCTTTCTACAACAGAGTGACTGCATCAGTGGATAAGGGATGACCTGTGGACATGATCCATCTGGACTTCTGCAAGGCCTTTGACACAGTCCCCCACAGCATCCTACTCACCAAGCTGGAGAGATACAGATTTGATGGGTGGACCATTCAGTGGATAAGGAATTGGCTGGATGGCTGCATCCAGGGGGTAGTGATCAATGGCTCAAAGTCCAGATGGAGAGCAGTGACAAGTGGTGTCCCTCAGGGGTCCGTACTGGGGCCTGTCTTGTTT
>JANIJG010023867.1:36497-61156 GCA_024611175.1 Megaceryle torquata | reverse complement strand
AAAGAAAGAAAGAAAGAAAGAAAGAAAGAAAGAAAGAAAGAAAGAAAGAAAGAAAGAAAGAAAGAAAAAGAAAAGAATCCATGACAAATTCACTACATGTCAGACAGGGTAACCTGGGGACCACCTTTGTGGAGAGGGGTTGAGCAGCAGCCCCTCCACTGCTCACAAACCATCAATGAAATCTGGGAAAAGGGGATGGAAATGGATGGAAAGCTTGAGATTAACTCTCAGGGACTGAGAGGACAAAACTCGTTAGGAATGGGAGAAGCGTGGTAGAAAGGAAAGAGCTGTCAGATCACACACATTATTGGGGTAGGAACCAGTTGAGGTGTGTTAATAAATGCTGCCAAAGAAAGATTATTACAGTGGGTCTTCACTCCAGAATAAACATCACCTGACAGGCTCTCAGGAAAAGGAGCAGACCTTAAAGAAGTACCTTTTGGGTTTTGATTGAGAGTAGAGAGATCTATGGGTATAACAAGCACAAGCTTTTTTAATTTGGTGCTATTGAAGAGGTGATGGCTTTAAGTACAGCAATACCTCCTGGCTGTACAGGAGTCCCTGAGAGCTGAGAGGTTTGCAAATGAAAGGTGGCTGTCATTCAGTGCATGGAGTCCTCCCTAAAGTCTCTCTGACTGTGGCAAGGAAATGATATGATGGCTGATGAAGCAAAATGTTCCAATAAACACAGCCACCTAGGGAGTGAATCTTGTGGGTGGCAAACACAACGCCCGGACTGCTGCCTCAGAAGGTGAAAGCAGGTTAGATTAGAAATGAAACAATAATTAGAGAATCATTGAAGACAATTTCACTGTAAACGAAAAAATCAGATGATACAAAGGAGTCAGTGAGGCTATGAGAGACTGCTCTGAGATCTGAGGGTAAAATAAAACAGACCAGTGCTGGAAGAACACTGGTCCCAGAAATCTAATGTGACAAAGTCTGGTAATGTCTGGTAATGTCAAAGCAATGTCTGGTCAGCACTTCAGGGAGGAGATGCAGGCAGACAAACCAAAAAATGAATAAAGGATAGTGAAAGATCTGAAAGGGGAGAAGGCTCTTCCAAGTCCTTGGGGTGAATAAAACAAACATTTCAAGATAGGTGTACTAATGAAAGATGTGGGAAATGAATAAAAAGTTCCATTCTGAGTAACTAAACAGGTGATTTTTATTTCTGCTAAGGCTAGAACAAAAAAGACAGCATGAGGAAGAGTCAGTCAGGCTTGGTTGGAGGGGATAACACTGAAAGGGGTGAGCCCTGGGAGGGCAAGGAGGAGTGCTCATGGCTATCAGAACACACAGGGGAAAGATCCTGCTTGGCAGGGGATGCACAGTTCTAGCTTTGCTGTCCCTCAGATCCTGGCAAACATCTATAAATCCTCCTCCAAAGCAGGTGGGTGTTTTCTGCTGCTGATCTAGTTACCGAATGGCCAAGCTGTATCCTACTGAGAGCTGTTCCCTGTGAATTGAGGTGCTGTTGGTGGTTGTCCAGACTCCAGGGCACCAATAAACTATGTCCCCATGGCCACATTGCTTCTTGCAGGGCTTTCATCTTGCTGTGACATGGCTCCTTCTGCACAAGCATGCAAACCCTCTTCTTTTTGTGGGAATGATGGACCTGTTGCTCTTACTGGCTGTGCCATAGGTTCCAAGTCACTTTGAAGCATATGGCCCACTCTAAAGATCTTGTATTTTATGTGTGGATACTCCTGTTTGGAAAAAATGCTGGACTAAATCTAGCAGCAGACAAAATCCAACAGCACAGGCTTTGACTATGCTCCTTAGTTCCCTGGCTGGAGATCTTCCAGATTTTACAACCTCATGCCAAAATGATGAGCTGTTATAGTTGCACGTAAGATCAAGGGTGGTCATATTTGACAGCATCAAAGTAAAAGTCGTCTAAAAATCTGGGACCTATTTGTGTGACTCTTGTGAAATATCTACAGGCTTTTTAATTTCATCTCCCTGGTTCATGCGTAACGCAGGAGCGCAGGGTGGCAGCGGCAGCCTCTGCTGTGCTGCAGCCCTGTGTTGGAGGGAGGCAGTGGAGGTGCCCACCCCCTTCTCACAGCCCTGTTTCTGGAGGTAGGCACCCAATCCTATATGCAGACCTTGAGGCAGGCATGCTCTTCAGCCTGGGTGCCTGGGTGGGTGACTGGAGGAAACAGGGTGCAAGGGCACGTTTTGGTGGGTTGCTGTGCTTTTTAAGTGCAGTCTCGCTTCATCAGCTTCCCCTCTTTAAAATGGAGGGAGTATAAACTCCTCTTCAATTTAAAGATAAATTAACTTCAGCTTCTGAAGCATTCAAGTGGCATATTGAGGAGCACCACAGGAGAGTCCATGAAGAGATAAATTATTTTATACAGAGGGAAGGGATTTGGTTAGTGTACAGTTAAGCACAGCCTGGAACTAGATGGTAGGTGAAGGAAATGAAACAATATATTGCACAGCTGTGCATTGGCACCAACCATTGCACGGAGCACGGCACAGGGTTTCATCACAAAAAGTAGCATGTGGCCTTGTAATTAAAGGCTGTATTGTAAGTGGAAGGGGGGACAGAAAATCTTAAACCTTCCATTTCCTAACCGTTGAACAGTTGACTTTGGACCCACAATGTTCTTTCCTGACGGCATTTTTTTTTGCATGTAGCAAAACACAAAGCGAAAAGGGCTTTTATTATTAAACAGAAGTGCCAACAGGGTGGATATCTGTGGCACCAGGGTGCACAGGAATGTAGGGGAGTCAGCAGCCCAGTCCGTGATTGTTTAATCTAGGATTTAGGCAGCCTCCAGGCAGCAATACAACACTGCAAATGCTGGTCAAAGAGAAGGAGTTAAGGGACACGTCTCTGTATTTCCACACACCCCCAATTATTTTGTTTCCCATGCAGTCACTCGCACCACTGCAGATCGGGTCAATGCATGAAAAGATGCCATATTTTGCTTGTACCTCACACTGTCCCAGAGGCAAGCAGAGAACACACCTGCTTCAGCATATACTCCTTGCTCCCACCATGTATTGCGCGATGCCTTGCAGAACTCTTTTGTGTTAAACAAAAGTGAAACGTTAACATGAGGAGAGTAGAGGAGCAAGTTGACTTTTGGTGCTTAGAAGTAATAACAGATGCTTGCCTCTCTATGAACTTTGTGTCACTCAAGCTTAACCTTTACATGCTTGTGTGGGATAAGAGATAGATTAGGTCTGCAGGAGGACTGAAGGTTAAAAAAAAGAAAAAGATCTTAAATCCCAAAGGCATGGAGGAGAAGCTAGAGGTCTGATTGCATTGTGTCAGATGGCAGTTGTTCTCCTCCCCTTTGAAGTAGCTCTGATCCACACAGGATAGTGTAATGTTGTGATGTTACATCCTCCTCTATTCTGTGAACCCTTAGATAATGTTTTTGGAGGAGCAGGAGATCCTCAGGGAGCAAATTGAAGGCTAAGCAATATGCTTAATTTCTTAGGCTATTGTTTCATGTTTGCTTTCAGTGTAAGACCAGGACCACAGACACATACAGCTGTACCATGCTCAGCCACTTGGTCCTGCCCCTACATCACCTCCTTTCTTGCACCCCATGCAAAAGAAGAAATGACATGGGGATGGGAATGAGAAGCCAAGTGGGCAGATCTGCTTATCCCATAATTACCCGCTGGCAAGACAAGCTTCTGCTGACTTAAGCCCTAAAGCCCCAGTTGCCTTGTGGACTATCATTAAGTGATACAGACTGCCAGGTTTCTGCAGACCATGGGATGCAAACTGCCTGATGGATATGTCCGTAAAGGTAAGGGAGAGAATTTATATACAGTAATTAAGTATCCCTGCGGTGGTAGGTATATGCAAGTAAGGAGAACTCCAGGACTAGGAGTGCAAAGGCAAAAGCAGTGCAGATGCCTTTCTGTATCCTGCTTTACACCTCTCCTCCAGCACTGGGGGCACCAACCACTACAAAGCCCTTCACTACGCCTGGTCAGACCTTTCCCTCAAAGGTGCACATTTGTTTACATTTGGAGGCATGAGAGACCCTAACGTGGTGAGGTGTGGGGACTCCGGTATATGCTGAAGTCTCTTTGCCCCCCTGAAAGCAGGGTAAGTTCCTGAAGTGAGTGAGAACATAATGCTATGCAGCATAAACTAGTCTAAAACAGAGCTGCTCTGTTTCTGCCATCCTTTCTGACCCCAATTTTATGTTCCCACCCTTCCTTTTTTTGCCGCTGCTTGTAAGGTCATGGCATGAGATCTGAACTGATTGAATGCTCCTGAAAATTTTCTTTTTAGTTTTCTGCCATTAGTTTCAGCTCCCCAAACAAGCACTTCATGCAGCTGTGTGAGTATCAATCCTGGTGCAAGGGAGGGGGCAAGAACACAGTTAGAAGCAGAGCTGCTGGATGCAGTGCCGGGCTGGGGCACAGCTGACTTGGATCAACCCCACCTACTAAGGAATCATGGCTTCATTAAATATTCTGAGCACTTCATGTTGCTTCTGGCCCTGCAGAAGTGAGCTATATACAGTCCTTGATTACAGACTATGTCTAAACAATTGTCTAGCCCAAAGGCATGCCTAGAAATTTTGATTGCTCCCACTGGTCCAGAATGAAAAGCACCCTAGACCTTGCCTCCACCTTCCAAACAGACCTTCGCAGTGTTTGTTGCTGCTTGTGTGCATTAATCCCTGTAACATCTTTGAGCAGGTTTTTTTTACCATGTGGCATGGTAACAGACTGTGGTATAAATGTTCGTAGAACATGCTTGTTCTACAAGGATTGTGCAAATTAAAACTAATTCCATAGAAGTGGGGAGAGTAACAGAAAAAGGTGGTGATGAAGAACAAGTGGAGGAAGCAGTGCAAAAGAATAATCCAAGCCACCATCAGCCAGTATATTTACAGCTACTGTTGAGAGATGAGTTATTGAATGATACCTATTTTCACCCTGGCCATAGATTACAGAAATTCATGCAAGTACAATAATCTTCACCCAAGCAGTAAAGGTTTGAACAGTTATCAAATCTAAACTTTGTTTATGAATTGATTTTTGCCTCCTTAAGTTCAGCTTGGCTATCCTTGCAGCATACCGAGTGCCATAAGCAGCCTGACAGATTACACAGGGGTTATGTTTTGCACCTGGAGAGGTGCCCACACTGGGTGGGAACAAAAAGGCAGCCCCAGGAAGATGTACCCTTCTTCCCTTTAAGTGTAATTCTAAAGGCTATGTTCGTTAAGGACAGTCCTTTCTTACTGTGCAGATAAGTCTAGTTATGCTTCTGTGTTTTCATTGTTTATTAGTAGCATAAGCTCTGAGGGTAACAGGGACTTGACATTTTCTGCCAGGCCAAATCCTATGGTCAGCTCTCAGCTTTAACTCGTGCAAATGCCTAATGTGAAAACTGCAGGGATTTGTCTGCATACAGGCTTTTAGAATTTTATTAGCTGTAAAATTGTCTATAATGAGAACTTCACTCTAGTCTCTGTAGAACCTATGCTGGCTGCTGTCAGGGGCAGAACGTGGAGCCAGTGGATTAGTGGAGTAATCTGGTAATGCAAATCCTTCATATTTAATCAAGAGAGCATCTACTCTGCTGTCCCAAATGCTTCTTGGCAAAACAGACTGTCAGCGCTGAGCTCCGGCAAGATGGCAGTGATGTTTTTTCTCTCTGAGGGTCAGAACTAAACTACCTCCCCTTCCCTCTGGGAAAAGCTATAAATAGAGGTCTACTGGGAGCCTGATATCATGTTCACAGAGGCAGCTGCCAGCTGGGATTGCAGTTGACCCCCCTATCCCTTCTTCATCTTCCCTCTTTCCTTCCTTGCTGTTTGTGTGATTCTGAGGTGAGCTGGTCCAGGAAATTAAACCAACTGAAAAGTAATCATAGGAACAGAGGAATCTGGTGCTTGCACATATTACACATTGCTTCCTCCACGTTTCTGGCTACCCCCAGAGAACCCAACTCTACCTTCCATGTAACCTTCTGAAATGCTGGGCAACGACATAAACAATGTGCAAGACAGCTTAGGGATTTAAGTTAAGTTAAATCTGTGTCTATGAAGTAAACTGCCAGAGAAAGGCACATATTATTCACAGATACGAGGTTGAACTGGAAAACATCAACCACATGCTATTTACTAACTGCAGTAACAGTTACTATTTGTGTCACAGAAAGAATGAAACCTTGTAGGTTAAATTAATGGGAACCAAGTCAGACAGCAGAACCACTTGCTCAGGACTGCAGAGTGCTAAAGATGCAGTGAACTCCCAAGTCTCTCTGAACTTGTGAGCCCCTGCCGTGTGCCTGCTTTCTGAAGAGACTGCTGCATTTCTGTGCAGGAGGGAATGTGTCCTCAGGGAAGGGCACAACCAAAATGAGAGCAGGAACACCAGCTAGGGAAAGCAGCACTGCAACAGATGTAGTCGGCTACGAAGATATATCTGTTGTATGAATTCTTCCCCTAAATGCTTAGCCTGGTAAAAGCTACTGCCTAATAAAACCCGAAGAGGAGGGGATTATTTTTTAACTGACCAATATTACATGTGTGGGAAGCAACCTTTACTAAAGATGCCCATAGTGCCATGTATTTTTCTGGAGGGACCAAGTGACATCTGCTTTATCAAGATGCAGGAAATGCCATTTCCCGTCTAGTCAGGGGCATCAAGCCAAATACTGGTCTCAGTTGTCAGCCAGTCAATTATTTGATTACTGATGTACAGCCAGCTTGCATTTGTGGATCATCCTCCAGCTAGACTGCAATGATTACATATACATTTGAGAGTCTGTCTCAGCTTATTTTCAGCTTAAACCCATTACTTATCAACACAGAGGGCTAGCCTCACTGAAGTGAATTGTTCCCAACTCCCCTGTTGTTCAAAAATTTGACATGCAGTGATGAGTTCACCCAGATCCTCATTATGGGTTTTTTTTTTTCAGGGAAAAGAACCAGTTTCTTCTCAGTGAGATGAAAGAAGTAGTATTTTTTTCCCTTATATTCCAAAATAAATTGAGCGTTTCTGGCAATGGTGCTCTTTTCACCCCTTGGTTTTGGGAAACAGTATTCAACCTGAGAAAGCAACTCTCTGTCTGTTGGCTTAAGGATCCAGCTGCTTGTCATGTAAGACCATGTGGAGACTGCATCCAAGTCCAGCTGTATTGCCAGGATCAGTGCTCTAGGGACTCAGCACAAAACCACTTTGATCCCTCCCAGTGACAGGGTTTTTGCTAACAAGCCTCCAGACATTTCAGTTGGTATGTCATCACCCTTGCTAAACTAGAAGAGAAGGATGAAACAAAAGTATCTCCAAAGACCTTTAATAACATCAGTTGAAGGGGAACAAGTAAAACATCCCAGGTGAAACACCTCTGTAACAAGCGTTGGCATCAGCCACACAACTGTACAGAGGACAGAGAAGCTTTTTTCCACCCTTTTGTCTTTTTCTATTCAGAGATGAAAGAAAGGATAGGAGCTATGGACTGCAAATTGCAAAGAACAAAGCACTTAGCATCCTTCAAATAGCTGAATAGGGTCAAAGGGAGGCAAAAAGTCTAAAAGGCATAGAAGAGAGAACGGATCTGAAAAGTCCTAACATGTTTTATACTGAGTGGCCCCCTGCAAATTGCATCTCTCAGTGATGGCCTGATTAGTTCAGATTTTCCACATACTTAACAGGGACTAAGTTACACAGCTCCTGTACACCGTGATAGGATTTATGCTTTTAATTCCAACTGTTACAGAGCTGCAAATATACCCTATTGCTTTTACCTTTTAAAATCCAGTCTGTGTATGCAGTGGGCATGTGAATTGTGCAGCCAGGATTTGGGATGACTGCCTCAAAAGAGCAATCACCTGACGCTCCTGTGCTAGGACAATAAGTAAGAAGTTAACTAATACCTTGTGTTGAAGAAGCACTCCAGTGAATAACTTCCAGGTAGCATTGAATTTTGTGCTAGACACTGGAAGTCCAGGGCTTTTGCTATCCAAGTGCATTACTTGAGCCAAAATCAGATCAACTGGATTGCCCACAAAGTGGTATGTGATTAGCATTAGCAGAGCGACTTTCTATAAATTAATCAGGGAGGGCAGCAGGGCCAAAATCATCGTCTTAATGAATAGAAAATATGTTTTGCAGATTATTTTGTTGCTTAAGGAAAAGGAACCATGAAGGAGAGAGAGCATTAAAATGCAAGGCTTTGTCTAACGTGCCCAGCCACGCTCCTCCCACTTCTGCAGAATAATTTTGCAGAAGACAGGCAATTTGGTCTGGAAGCCCAACTCTGCATCCAAAGGCATGGGAAGTTTTGCCACTTGGAGAATGAAATGTGCAGTCAGGTAACTATCCAGCATGACCTAGTGGAGCAGAAACATTTAAGCAGGTGTTTAACTTCTAAGCACATCAGCTGGGCTACAATGCTTTAAACTTACCATACCTAAAAGCCTATATTTCTGGAAGAAGAGCTACCTAAAAGTTTAGGAAATGAAAGCACAGCTAACTTTTCAACAATGTGATGGGGTTGAGCAGTTCATTTTATCAAGTCCCATCCTGTAGTTACCTTGGCTACTTACTATTATTAAAAACATTGTTCCAGATTATAAGCATTAGCAAAAAATTACCAGGTATTAGGATCTATGGAAACCAAGCAGTAGATTGTCTCTAGAAGGTCAGTGTTTCTGGAAATGCACCTTTCATCTTGTTTCCAGGATTTTTATCTAAAGTTATTTTTTAAAAAACAGTAACGAGCCAACCAAGGCTTCTCTTTCCCCCCTCACCAAAATATTTCTATCTCCCTTTTTGATACAATGTGGAACTGCAGAATGGAGAAAGCTTCCTGAGGCACTAACTCATCCTTGCAGTGCAGGTCAGAAGGAGCATGCTTTTGTTGATATTCACCGGTTTTGACTCCCCTTTGTTCTCATCAAAATTCTGTTTGCCATCCAGAGTATCTCTGTGTTTTCAAGCTGGGTACCGTTTCAGCATTATGGCTGAAACAACTCAGGAAAGTTGGAGTGCTTCTACCGTGTATTCCTTAGAGAACAGCACCCTAAGAAACGTTTTCCTGACAGAGCTCCCAGCTGTCCTCTTGACAGAAACTCTTGTGGCAGTGAGTGCAAATAGCTCAGAAAGTGGTTCGGGGGTGAATGTGAAAGCTCTTCCCCCATGCCAAAGGGAGATTTCTCAGAAGCATTTCACAGTGTCACTCTCCACAAACATCAAGCCATGCCTGGTGGCAACTAGGCTGACATTGCCTCAATATTTCTCTTCTCTTGATAGTACTTTGACAGACTGTTTAGTTGGGGGGTTTGTTGTTTGGTTTTTATTTTATTTTATTTTATGGCAGGATTTGCAGGATTTGTTTGCTCTAGCTAGGTATCAGTGTGCCCACTAGTGTATTAGCCAGTCTTTGTTGCCTTCACAAAGCAGAGAGGCAACCAGCTCCACTATTGGGCTTACTGTACACCCCGATCAGAGCTTATCCCCTTGTAGCTTTATTTTGCACTATTACACTTGGAATTATGAGCACATATCAATCATGTCAAGATTCCTGAAGGCATTGTATCATCCTTGCCTGTCTGCTGCAGCTGTAAAGCAATACAGCATCATTACATAGTGCCCTCTGACATGAGTTAGGTGATTTAACTTCACTGGCAAGAAACCAGTTCAGGGAACATCTGAAATATACTGGTCAGATCACTGAGTTGTCCAATATTGTTATACAGATAAAGAAGAGGAAACAAAAATGTGCATGTGTCTAGCTTCATGTCTCAAATGACCTTGATAAAGATCCCAGTGACATATGCAGTGGTAGAGAAGAGAGAAATAGTTAATTTTTCCTTGCAGCAGAACATCATCCTTTGGTGTGAATCAACCAGCGCCTCTTCACTAGAGGACACCTGAGCTCATATTCAGTGAATGTTGATGGATGTTAGTTCCTATTTCCTTGTTCTAGCCTGGTCTCACAGCCATTGAACAGCACTGACACAAGTAGAAGCCTCAGCAAGAACAGAGGGTATTCCTGTCCTTTGTGTCTTTAATTCATGTAGATTGATGCCGTTTTACCTCTTGGGTTGTACCCTGAAGAGAGACCTTGGAGCTTACTCAGTGTTAGCTGAGGAACTCTTGCCTGTTGTCATGTTCTTCAATTTGTGTAATGTAGATGAGTTTGCCTTCTTTCCCTGAATGGAGCTGTGCTTGGTAGCTTACTGTCTATCTGGGAAGTCTTTCAGCACTAAGTTCCTGCTGTATTTCCTGTCTTAGGTTCTGTAAAATGCTGCTGCTTTCCTGATCATGCCTTTGCAAGACTCTTGTCTTGTCTTTGCAGGCATTTTGTTAAATTGACTGTTCTGGAGGCTGAGCATCCTTTGGTAGCAGTTGTGTTTATAGGCAATAGCTGAGTCAGCTGAAATACTAGACAATAATAACAGAACTTGCATTTAACTAAAAAGTCAAATTTTATGTGAGCTGGAAAAGCTTTTTTTCTTCTTTCCTCTGAACTGTGCATGTTCTCAGTCTAAGTTTATCCCTGAGAGAATCTAAACTTACTCTCTCCTGGCTTTTGAGGAATAGACAGCGAGACATCAGGGCTTGATGGGGAAGAAAGCTCTGAAATAAGGGAAGAGAGAGCAGCTTACAAAAGAAAGTAACTTGTCTGTGTTTACTTGCTTACAACAGTAGTCTGCAGTGTCTCTGAGGGTACGCTTAGAAAGCTAAGCGCAGGAAGCGTACTGTGCTGCAAATAAGCCGGGTGTGAGTCAGCTCTTACATGAAAGCCATGAAATTCATCACATTTTTGTTAGTCTGACTGTGGTGACATGCGAATGCTGCCGCTGCTCTGTGGCTTTATAATGGGAATTCAGCCACGGCTGCATTTCCTAGGGCGAAGCGCGGGCTCAGCAGGCTGCACGCCCCGCGTCTCTGTGGACACGCACGAGAGGAACAAATGCCTTGCACACCATTTTGCCTACCCACGTGGATTTTGCAAGGAGCTTTAAAACCAGCATGTGCTAACTTCTGCTTTGAGAATCCTTTTGTCTGCTGCAGTTGTGCCAGGGCAGAGTCTCATTTAGGCAGAAGCCTCTGCAAGTAGCAGGCAGTAACTTTTGAAATGGAAGTACCCACCGACAAGAAAAAAAAGTTTGCTTTTATGCTTTTGTGTAATATAGGTTTTATTCCTCAAAGATGTTTTCCTGCTGATAAGAACAAAACCCTACAGGCAAATGTCTGTTTCTGTCAGCATCCCTGGAGGTGATTTCCTCTCTGTTCCCTCCTGGCTCTGGATGCACTGAGAGCTGGAAGCAAGCCATCGTGAGGAGCACAAAACCTTCCTTCACCCATCACACCGTTACCTGGCTGGAAGGACACACTCTTCAGGAAGCTGTTTGGGCGACAGATTCTGAATATCAAACTTGAGCCTTTTTATTAATGGTTCAATTTAACTGAAATGCTGTAATTACTGCAGATTTTGAGAACAACACTGTTTTTATGAAAACGGGGCTAATTGTTTTATTTTTGTTGTTGTTGTTGGTTTTTTTTTCTTTACTTTCTATTCTTTTTCTTTGAGGGAGATCTGTCTAAGTTCTTGTTCTCCAGGTCAATAACATATTAGGACAGTGCAAGAAAATTCAAACCCCTCCTCTTTCTTACTTTAAGGCAGTTGGCCCCAAATTTTGTTTGTTTGTTTGTTTTACAGACTTTAAACTTTGTATTCCTTTACACCTCCCTAACTCTGCTGGTATAATGACTCCCTTTCCCAAAAATGGGGACACAGATATAGGTGTATAAAGGTCCTACACAGTTTTTGAATGTAGGATCCCTCACGCTGAGTAATTCCAGCAAAAAAAGGATGTTGCAACTCCAAGCACAGCTGAGTAACAGGGGCTGCGGTGATTCTGCTGAGCTGCTGCAGCTGTCCATGTGGACACCATTAGTTGTTCCCAACAGCACAGAGATGCTGTGATATTGTCAGACACAGCATCAAGTTAATAAGTGCTTGTGGAGTCAGTGGTGGAGAAATACCGATGTCAATTTATCAGTGAGGTTTGATCCAAAGACATATCTGCTGAAAATACCAATCACATTACAATTATAAATAAATTCAAGAGGTCTTTGTTGTTGATGGCATAGGAGCAGACATGGATAAGATATAAAGCCAATTTACACTCTTCCTTCTGTGGGAACAGCTCTGTTGGTATGAAAGATTTAACTGCATTCACATTAGAGAAGCTGTGCTGATTTTAGTCCAGTGCATCTAGAGAGTTTGTTATGTTAGTGTAGACAGACATGAGGTTAAGACTTGATGGGGGACAGACTTGTATTCTCTCTGTAGCTAACATAAAATATACACAGAAATGAAATGCTGTGCATTAATACTTTGCACTAATTTCTTATGTCAACTACAGAATAGAAAGTCTACTGCTGATCATAATATTGCCACTGTACATCAGTCTCTAACATAAAAGGTTCATAAGCCATTAGGATAATCATTTCTACCATTACTTGCAAAATACTGGTTTATTATCCATTAACATCAATTTCAACATGCATGTGTTTAGTCAGAAACACAGACTTTTTGAAGTGACTGCTCCCTATTGATTAATGTGGCCAGAAGTTTGCCAAATGACACAGGGCAATATTTTATTAATGTTGCCTGTTTTGCATCTGAAGCTTTGCATCTGAAGAGGGTTCATTTATTAAATAGGAAGGCTTAGAGCTACTCAGAGTGAAATGAGAAAATGTATTTGTACTGTGGTTGCTATGTTGAGGACTTCACTTCTAATGGATACCAGTAGTGATCTTTTGCCTTTGGATGAATGAAAAGTTTGAGTCTTAGAGAGGCTTAATTTATGTAGTTTCTAAGGTGAAGAATCATGATGTAGAATCGTGATCCATCTGTATGCAGTGCAATTTAAAAATGCTGTTTGTTCTCTGAGAAGGAGCTTTCTCTGCCACACTTATTCATTCCAGATTGAATGGTAAAATCCTCTGCTAAACAGAAGATTGGGTATAAGGAGATGATCTTCACATAACTCGCCATCTACTCCCTTTAAAATAGAACATATCTGACAAATCTGTCTTTTTTTTTTTTTTTCTGGGAATTTTTGATTCTTCTAGACCAAAATTTTTCAAGGGAATAAGAAGGAGTTTCCAGAAAGAACAAGTCACGTGTCCCAGAATAAGCAATAACCCTATGCTAGAACAAGAGCCAGGGGCTTAAAGTTTCAGGATTTGACTCACTCATTCAATTCAGTAACACAAACCTCTGTCACCAACTGTGCTGTCACAGCATTGACTCAGCTTTTCCTGTAGCAGTTCTGTTTTATAGAGCTAACAGACTGGTAACTGACATTCAACCCAATTCTCCACAACCAGAGACACTCATTGCTTTGTGCTGAGGCCTCTTTTTCATCCTAGTTTGAAATGTCTTCTTTCCCTCCCAATCCAGAAAGAAGAGACATTTGAAACCTTGGATTGGAGACAGTAAAAGCATTTTTTATTTACCTACTGTAATGTAGATATGGTTGAAAGTAACACTGTTTGCCTCTACTCTTTTTGTTTTCTTTCTGTGAACATTTGAGTGAAAAGGATTTTTGTCCTCCACATTTGTAGAAAAGCAATTTTAGCAATTTATTTAAAAGTGTCCTTGGAAACCAAATATTACATTTTGCCCAGGCAAGCACTGTTGCTCAAGGAGCTTGAATATGCACTCAGCTGGGTAATAAGAACAACACCATGTGACTAATAAAATCAATGTCTGCTAAGTAATGTGGTTCAAACTGGAAATGTTCTCGATCAATCCAGGGCTTATTTTTTTTATTCTGTCTGAAGAAGAAAATTGAACTAGTCTAACAGCAGATATTTTTCTGTAAAAAAAGTTAATTTATAGAAAGAAAGATTTTAATAGATCTGATTAGCTCCATATGAAGATAGCATCACTGATTTAATGTTATTTTAACTTAGTCAAAGTAGCATTAGACATTTTCATAGTATAAAGTGTTCCATGTGATTAGACCAATTTCAAAACAAGCATAACATGATTTGTTTTCACAGTGCACTTTGAGTATTGAAACGTAGATTTGCCTGTCATTAAACAGCTGGGAAGGGAACTGTCATAATTCTCTATATATCTATAATTCTATATTCCATATTCTGACTGGGGAAGTGGACACTTCAGAAGGGAAAGCCACCCTGCAGAAAGACCTGCACAGGCTGGAAGGGCAAGAAAACAAGAACCTTATGAAGTTCAACAAGGAAAAGTGCAAGGTCTTGCACCTCAAAAAATATAATCCAGGTATGCAGCACAGGTTGGGATCTTCCTGGCTGGAGAGCAGCTCTTTGAAAAGGGACCTGGGGGTGCTGGTGTACAGCAAGCTTAATATGAATGAGCAGTGTGCTGCAGCTGCAAAGAAAGCCAATGGGATGCTGGGTTGCATCAAGCAGCAGAGATAAAGAAGTCATTATCCCACTCTACTCAGAGCTGGTCCAACCACACCTGAAATACTGTGCTCAGTTTTTGTCCCCACAGGATGTGGGCGGGCTGGAGAAGGTCCAGAGAAGGGCCACAAAGATGGACTGGCTGCCATATGAGGCTTTGTTCAGCTTTGTTCAGCTTTGAGAAAAGAAGTCTCAGGGGAGACCTCATCACCATATTCTGGAATTTAATGTGTGGCTACAAAGATGGAGATTCCCTTTTTACAAGGAGTCACATGAAAAAGGTGAAGGGTAATGGGTACAGGTTCCTCCTGGGGACATTCTGATTGGACATGAGGAAAAGTTATCACAATGAGAACAATCAGCCATTGGAAAAATCTCCCCAGGGAAGTGGTGGATTCCCCAACACTTTTAAGATTATGGGGGACAGGGTGCTGGGCCAGATTGTCTAGAGCATGCTTTTCCCAAGAAAGGTTGGACCAGATGACCCTGAGGTCCCTCCTAACCTGGTATGCCATGATTGGATGATTCTTTACACTCTTACTGAGGTAACTGCTAACTACTGGCACTGTAAACCACCAAACTGGAAGCCACCAAACCACAATGCATCGTGACACTGCAAATGTGGAAAGGGAGCCTGAGGCAGTACCACTGACAGTAGTAAACACTGCAGAAAGCGTTCATGAGCTGCTTCAAAGTCAGGAAAGTGTATTTCATGCCCAGGTTTAGATGCCACCATGTGCTGTTTGGCTGAAGAAGAGGCATTCCTGGCCTGCACCAAGGGAAGAAATGAAAAATGACGACTCACAACATTCAACTTTGACTCGTTGAGAGACATCTAGAAATAACATTCCTTCAGAATCTGGCTTTTTTCATTTTTACTCAGCCTTCATGCTAATAAAATAATATACCAGTTTCAGTCCAAGTCCTCCATTTAAGGACTGTAGCTTTGATTCCCATGAAAACAGATGGAAGGAATCTAGTGTGTAGAAAATAAAGCAAGCTCTCCACACTGATTCCCAGTTCCACTGTGGCCTGTCTGAGAAGGCCATTAGGAACAAAAAACCTCTCTGAAGAGCATTTTGCTGGCACTTCATACCCCTAAGGAAGGTATATGTGGGCAGTCAGGCACGTGGCATACCAGGAAAAGCAGGAGACACTCAGGAAACTGAAGTTGAGCAGCATTCTGTGTGACATTGCAAGGAAAAAGAGAAATGCAGTAACAGTTACACCAAGTAATCCCAAGCAGAAACGGCCATGATCAAGGCGAGAGCTGAGTTTGACAGTGATAGGAAGAGATTCAGTATTGGACCCCCCACCTCTTTGGTGCTTATCACTTGCCCAGGTCTGTGGGGTGTCCAGTGGGCACGCAGGCAGCTGTGGGGTGCAGGCAAGTGGCCATGGGGCACGAGCAGGGTGTAGACAAGCAGCAGTGGGGTGCAGGCAGGTGCCTGTAGGGTGCAGGTTGCACTCCACAGCTTTAATACCAAGATACTTTAAATGTCTTTAATACATAATACTAACCAGGCAATTAATAGACAGAAGTTTGTATATCTAGAAAAAATGGCAGTATTTGAGTTAATCCGTAATGGTAGAGAGCAATCGCACTAAGCTTATTAAACTTCATATCTAAAGGCAGTAAGTATATTTACTACAGGGCTTTCATATCTAGTGGTGAAATTCTGGGCAATTATATCTTTTAATTTGAAGGTAAACACTGATAGATCCATCACTTGGAAACAGACAGTTGTAAACTGAAAATGAAGAAACAGAATATTAAGGATTAAATGTGTTGCTTGTGTGCTGCTTTCTATCATCACATACTAGTTCACCATTTCAGTATCGATGAGATTTGGCAACAAAAAAGGACAAATACGGAAGAACACATTTGTTTTACAGAGCAATGCACTACTAGGGCTGTGTGTGGAGTACAAAGCCAAGCCAGTGAATTTCTGCACCAGACAACAAATAAGCTGATCGACAGTGTTTGCTGATAACAGCCACAGTCTCTCTGTTACACCCAGCCAAAGCAATCAAAACTCAGTAAGCATGAAGGGACAGTATGAGCAAGACTTACAGTTAATGGATGAACAACAGCAGCTACTCAAGCTTGAAGAGAGCTTGCTCACCAGAATTTGAATCTCCTCGCTACTCATGGTAGCAGTAGAAATGGTTTCTTCTTGCAGCATTAGGAATAACTCCCAGGATAACCTGTAAAGAGGCAATGGCAGTCCTAGGGCTGTTATATAAATTTTTAGCTATTTTTCTTGGCAGTGGTAGAGGGGAGCATAGTTCTGTGAATCACGAATATGACTCATCCTAGCCAAACTGACCTTTGGAAATTGGGAGTAGGCAAACAAATCAGAAAGAGATTCAAGCTCTAACAAATAAGCTGATAAAATGAATGAATGATATTTACAGACCCTGCCAGTGTATTAAGAGGTCACTTTGACAGCCCTGTAGGTCCAAATGTGAGAGTTTCTACTCTCTCCTGCATACCTGAGCAGCCATTCACACAAACCTAATAACGAGAGGTATTTCCCCCATTTTGGCTATTCAGGCAGATGAGACCGTGCTAAATCTATATGCAGACTATAACGTGTGGTACAGAAGACTATGCATGTGTTTTGTGGCTATGAGTGTTCATTAAGTTCCTGACAACCTTAGGAAGCCTAGCGTATACAAAGAGTGAGAGAGATGAAGAAAGAAGAATTGTAGCAGATGTATGAAAACGTTGCATTATCACCTACAGCTGACCTTGACCTAGGGTTGGACAAGGGTCCTGCTTTGAGCAGGCAGTAACGTTAGATGACCTCCAGAGGTTCCTTCCAGCCAACACATCCCTGGCTCTTCAAGCACACGGGAGCAACCTACCTGAGCATATGTGACAGTGAGCAAGGTAGGTGAGCAGGAGAGGACCATCAGCTTATTGTGAAGTAAACCCACCAAGAGAGCCCTAGAAGGTCACCATTTTTAAAGACTGTCAGTTAGTGGCTGTGGACAGTTTCAGTAACGGGGTTTCCAAGACTTACGCTCTAATTCAGGTTTGCTTTGTGTGAAATTGTAGACACCAGAAGTGCAGGAGGAAATTTAAATGATCTCTTAGCTGGACGATCAAGTGATCCTTGGCATGAGTTGAGAACATGACCTGACATAGCCCTGGAACCCATAGCTCTATGTCACAGTAACAAAATGTTCTTCCAGGCACCCCTGTGACAACCTGTGCTGGGTTTGTAACTTCAGTTTTTAGTTAAGCATTTAGAAAAATTGGCACATCCAGTTTGTGCACTTCAGAAACTGTGGCTGCTCTCCATATCTATATTTGATTGCTGTGTATGAGCCCTTAAAGCATTTTGGAATCTCTCTAAAAGAGAAAAGCTGTTTAATATAAAAAATTGTTTCCTTTCTTTAGCCCTAATAGCAAGGTAAACAAGAAGTGTTAAGAATTGCATGTGACTGCAAGATTTGAGGTTTGCTTAGAGACATTTCAGTGGTTATTTTGAACTTTTACAGCAAAACAATATTGTTTCCTTTTTTTCACTTTCATAACTCACTAACATGTTTATGTTTTTAGCTGAACATTTCCTTTCTTGGCTGTGCTGAAAGGTGATCTTCTGTTTACTGGTTGTAACACAGAGTAAAATCCCTTCAACCTTTTGAATTACCTCAGGTTGAAAAGTATAATCCATTATCCAAATATACTCCCACTGTTTTTCTAGTACAATAATATTACACAGCAAGCTGAAGATGAAAGCTTGGCCTGGATATAGCAATTGCTAAGGATTTCTTTGGCTGGAGATGAAGGAAGAAGGTTTAAAATAAGATCAGCTCTGCGTGTGTTCTGTGAGTGTTTTGCTTAGATTGTAACTTGGTGCAAAGAACCATTTGCAGCCCTCTCCATAAAAATTTCCTCTGCCTGTGTGGATGAGAGGCTGGTACTGAAACCACCACACTGAGACTGGCACTGGCTACTTAAAAACACTTTGAAGAGGTAAAGCCAGAGTCCTTTAACATCATTTAAAATTAAAAACAAACAAAAAAACAAACACAAAAAACCTCCTACAAAAACAAACAAACAAAAAAACAAAACAAAACCAAACCCCAAATAAACCAAAAACAGCAACACAAAAAAGCCCACAACAAATTAAACCATAACTTTGATACAATGTGAATCTGGCCATGAATGGGTACCTACACAGAAACACTATGTTTCTGCCTGTGCACATCCACACACACACGCACAGTCACAGCCCTTCTCTATCTGAAGAAAAAGTAAAGGAAGTCATGATTTAGGTTCTTTCAGCACTCTGTCCTCCATTATTCTTCATATTGCATTGACTTTCATTGTGAGGCTACAGTCATGTGCACAGTTAATCTGTCTCTGTGCAAACATTAGTAGTCAAAGAGGGAACACTGCCTATTTCCTGGAAGATAGGAGCTTTAGTACACAGCTGGAGTCATTTAAATGCTGACATCTCATTATGCATGAGACTTTCTTTTTTTAAATTTAAATAATAATAATTAAACAAACAAACAAAAAATTGTAGGAGGCTAAACATGTAGAACTCTTCCTTTTTTTCTCTTTAACTGCACTTTAAGCCATGCAATGTAACATGATTGATTAGAAGCCAGTAGCATTTTTTGTTTCTGCTTAAATGTATATTTAATACTGCGTTTTGTCAAAAATTAGAGAATCAAGAGATCATCCCATCCATCCTTTTACCCACAGCGGGATCAACTACACTTACATCATTAGCTGACAGATGCCAACCTATTTTGGAGGCTTCCCAGCCAGTCTATTCCCATGCCTTGCTATATTTACCACTAGGAAGTTTTCCCTGATGTCTATGCCAAATCTCTTGTGCTGCCGTTTGGGTCTACCAGTATTCATTTTTACTCTTTTCCTCCCTGCACAATGCCCGCCATCTCCCCCAGCTCCCCTTATCTGAATCCTTACAACTGAAATTTAAAAATGCAATCTTTTTTCAGGTTTTGCTCCTGTTTGTAGGGTACAATATTCTACTTACCTTTTTAGAGGGCTTTTTGAGAACAGCTTGGTATTATTTACCCATGTGACACATAAACAAAGTTCCTCTCTGCAGAAATCCTACTTGTCCAGATGTTCACCAGCTGTGCTCATGAAGGTGATTTCTTCTGCCTAGTTTAGAAGCTTCTACTTGTCCTTAACAAAGTGGATCTCATTGTTCCAGTTTGTGTTTCCAGTTTGTTGGATTTTGCATTCTTTCTTTCCTTTCTCTCTTTACATGTTGGTACAACCTGTAGATTTAGGAAACATTATCTTTTCCATCATCAAGCCCATTAACAACATCAAAAGCTGGTGGACACAAGACAGATCCTTACAGAGAGCCATACTGATGCCATTAATAACTTCTCTGAATATGTATCTTTTTAGCCAGTTTTGTACTCACAGTCTTAGTTACAACCTTATCTGCATGCTATGCAGAGAGCTTAATAATTTTGAGCCTATGTGCCAGGTAGCCCTCACCATTTATCTGTTCTGAATTAATACTTATGGATTCGTCACAACAGGATGTCAAACACTAATAGTTTTTATGGCAGTGTGAGGTTTAATTGAGGAGTGTTAATCCCTGTGCCACTATTCCAAGATACTGCAGTTTCAAATTTCCATGTGTGTATCTGCATCTTTGCATGAAGGTGATATGAAACCTCCCTCTGCTGCTCAGGGTGGTTTGTGACCATTTCTGGGAAGGGGGACAGAGCTGGACAAGGGCTTCAGCTGCCAGAGAAGCCTCAGGGTCTGTGCAGGGAGAGATGTTGCTGGAATATCTACCTTCTCACAGGTGGAGAGTGTGCTCTCACCCTGCCGGATACACAGAATCACTTCACCACAGCTTCACAAATGTGAAGGATGCAGAGATTTCTTTGCTTCCTTGCTTGTTTAAAAAAGAGATAGTAGAGTGATTCTCTTTATTGTTTCATGGCATAGCTGTACTAAAGTTCACATACTCCCTGAAGGTCAGAAAGGCTCAAATCCAGAGTGCTCTGGGTCTTGTCTGGTGTGCACATGCCATGAGATTGCACTTAACGTAACATGAAGGGTCATAGACTGAGTGACAACCACAAGTCTGCCAGCCTGTGGGTCAGTCAAGACAGCTGTCTGTGAGCAGACCTCTCCAAAATCTACTCCTCCCTTTGTTAGCAGGGAGCATATGCAGAACTACCTTGGCCTCTTTCTTCAGTCCTGACTAACTCACAGTTCTACAACACACACATGGAGAACTGGGCTGCAGGGCTTCTCCTACCAGCTTTCCAGCCTGGAAATACTTTATTTGCTCTCTGTGGTTGGAGTAGGGGTGCTTGCAGCTTGGGGAATGCTGAGGGAGACCGATGTGTCCTTGCCCTACATCTGTCACTACTTATCCTCCGGTTGTGTAGACAGGTACATAAGATTAATTCAGGGCACTCTTACGCGGCTCTCATGATCTTAGTACAATCTAATGCAGTTCCACTGTCAGGTTCTTGCAAATGCAGCCTGACTTTGAGATTATTTACAGCCTGGCTAGCTGGATGTTGCCCCTCCTGTTTTTCTTCTTGTAATTCCCAAGAATAATCTCTTATCTTAATATTATACATTGAAAACCCACTAGATTGGCAACAATAAAATGAATAACAGGTTATTGACAGTAGTTATTCTGCACTTTATCTGGACTCCACTGCCTCACTTTATCTGTTGTTTATTTTTTCTGATCCAACCTTTTGCTCACTCGTTTTCTTGCTTGAGTAAAAACACCCTTAATGACTTTTTCTTGTCCACAAAAGAAACTCCTTCAGCAGAAAAAGAAAGGCTGATTGGAGAACAGCTTTCACTGGCATATTTGTTGTGACTACTTTATAGTTTGTAACATATGTGGGCATAATATGTAAAGCAATACCATTAATAATAGGGTCTCCTGCAAAAGCAAGTTAGGCAAGGTATATGATACATTTGAAAAATAAGTAGGCAATGTATTGTAGGATAATAATTTGCCCTAGAGTATCAGGGTAAGCTCAGTAAAACAGCTGGGATGAATCTAACAGTTGATACTTACTGAGTATTGCTGATAAATCAGGGAATGCAGCCCAGTAGGAACAGATCTGTGGAATGAAACAGCTGAACTAAATTACTAATGTAGACACTCACCATGACCAAAGAGAGGAAGCAGAGCGACAAAAAATGAGGAAATAGATTAAATCTAAAAATAAATAGCCCAGCTTAAATTATTGCAGCATGTAATGAGGCTTTTGCTGCTCTGGATGACAGAATGTCATGTTACAGTGAGTTCATTAAAAGAAAGTAGCAAATGCAGAGTAGCCTAGTGGTACTTTAGAATGTCTTACAATCATCTCAAGCTATTTAGTTTAGATTTTCTGGCACCTATCCTGAAACTAAGGAAGTTCTGAAAGCAGGAAATTCAAAATAATATTATACTAATAGAAGTTTCAGGTGCGTAGTCAACACAAGCGAAGTGAAAAATGAAGCCACTTTAATGCATTCAATACTGGGTACATGATTCCAATTTTCTGTAAGGAACCCCAACCATCTCGTAACAATCATCAACCTCTAATTCCATTTTCTTTTCCATAGAGTCTTATATTTCATTCACAGCCACGACCTTTAAGCAACTTCCCCTATTGCTGGAGTAATGTGGCTACCATCTGTCATCCACTTGTTTTGTTCTTTGGCAGAGAAGCATGGACAGTGAGGTCTTGTCTTTTGGTTTGCTTATCAAGGGATTTTTGTTTAATCTTTTACATACAAGCTAGTATATGCTTCTTAGGGGGAAATTAAGATGCTAGGATTCATGATTGTCTTTAGTTCCTTGGAATACCTATTCAGCTCCTGAGAATATCTATAAGAATAGTTATAAGCTCCTGGGAAAGTTCTGTCCATTGAGTGAAACAAAACAAAACAAAACAAACAAACAAACAAACAAACAATCAAACAAACAAACAACAAACAAACAAACAAAAAAAACACCAAAAAACCCAACAAAATAAACCACCAAGAATTTCTATTGGGTATTTTATCAAGTTGCATCAGCAAAAGGCTTATGCCTCTGTGGGTAGGTGGGTGTCTGTATATATAATACCTGGAAGTGGAGGGAGAGATTTGCAGAGCTTTGTGGAAGATTAGGGTGTTAAGGGAGTTGGTAGTCCAGAAGGGACCACTGTTTCCCTTGCTCCTGATTCACCTTGTGCTTGTCTCTTAGGTTGCTGTTACCTCAGGGCTGAAAACAAGGATGATGACACTGCAGTGAAATTCTCATATCTGTCTCAAAGACGACTCATTTAGCTTGTCTCTATTTGTTAATCTTCTTCCACAGCCATGCTAGGCAATCAGCGCAGCAGTGAGCGTAGTGGGGAAGGTGCAGAAGGGAAATGAGAATAACCAGGTGCTCAAGGCACTCTCTGACCAGCTGCACACAACCAGCATTTCCAGCCCATGAAGCAAGGAGTGAGAGGTGGGTCTAGGCCATGTTATGAATCTGGAATGAGCAATGACTGCTGCCAGGCTTTTAGATGGAGAAAAGCATGCTCTGGGAGTTTGTGTGCTGAAATCACTCCAGCTCTCCAGCACTCAAATGCCAAAGAAGCACTCCCTTAGTGGAGCAGTGAGTGATGTTCAGCCTACCTGCCTTGGAGAATGGGATAACTACAAACTTCCGGAGCTTCTCCCTCATGCAGCATGCCATAAAGTTGAACTGGCTTGCTAAGTTTCATCACATCATTTATGTTGTACCTCACCTTCTCTGAGCCACACTGCATTGTTTTTGTGAGCTGGCAGGAAATGGGAAATCTCTGTAGGCTTCTAATATGTTTCCACATCTGCCTAGTCACAAATACAAGAGACAGTAATAGTTTTCGTAAGGACTAATCCTTGCCGTGACAGTACTACAGTAGCCAACTCATCTTTGTTCTACACTTGCACTGCTGTCATTTATTTCTCTCTGAAAAGTGGCCCTTCTGAGAATATTATACAAGTACCTGTTTCATCAGGGCTATGGGTGTATTTACTCACCTATCAAACACACATAAGGGAAGAATAAAGCAGAAAGAAAAACCAGTTATGTGTGGTCTGAAGGAGAAGGTCTAAACTCAATATTAAACAACACTGAGCCAGCCCTGTTCCAATCTCATTTTCATATTTACACTCAGTATTTAGCAGTAAAATAGTGTGGCTTACAGGCCACCTGCCTGTGCTTGCACCATTTTTGAGTCCTATTATTAATAGTTTATATGATAGGCATTAAAATGAACACTGGAAATATTTTTAAGGAAGCAAGAGTTCACATGACCTAAGCAGCTGGAATGTGCTTTGCTTACAGTGTGTGAGTCTCCCCTGGCATTGCAGGTTTTGAAGAGTAGACTTTCTGCATCAGAAAATTTACTGTTGGCTCACGGTGTCTTTCCGCATTTTTGTTCCCAGCTAAAGGGTGTAGTTTTTCCTTTGTAACTTTCAAAACTACAAGTGAATGTTGCTGTGAGCGCACGCAGACAGCAAAGCAGTTTAGAACTCTTGCCTCAGCCCCACAGGCTGTTGGTGTTATTATCAACTTTCACATGGCTTTTGTCATCTCAGTTTTCAACAAGTGTGAATGCTACATCATAGCTCTGGTTTAGAAATGGTTTGGCAAGTAAAAGTTCCTGCCAACACATGAGCCAATTTTTAGATTCAGAGGTAATAAGCAATACTGGAAGGTAATAACAAAGAAATGACAAACTAGTTAGTTTACATCTCTGATAACAACTGATTTTTTATGGGATACTTCATATAATCCCCTTTTCAGGCCCTTGTCCTCCCCACAGGCTTTATTTCCTTCATCTGAAGAACATCGATGTGCAAAACTGTCCTGGTGTCATCAATTGTTCTTGCCCTTCCATGTTGCATTTCTACTTTTTTATGCTCTGTCCAAATAAGTCTCCTGTTTATGTTGTTATATCAGGAACAGTCTAATACATGGTAGCCAAAGCACTGGTGGGAAGAAAAGCAACAAGAGCAAAAACCGCACCACCCTGGTGTAATGGTTTCTCCTGGTTACCGGTTTTCTACTGGTTTTCTTTTTTTTCACTTGTTCCCCTGCAAGATCCTGACTGGAATAAAACTTTGTAGCAGTGTGATTTAGTAGTTCCTTTACGTTTTTTATCCCCACCCCCCCCCCCCCCCCCCCCCCCCCCTCCCCCTCTTCCCCTCCCCTCTAACTATCTTCTGCGCTTCGGGTGTCCCCCCGCTT
>JANIJG010023867.1:0-36487 GCA_024611175.1 Megaceryle torquata | reverse complement strand
TGACTAAAACCTTGTGGCCGTGTGATTTAGTACTTCCTTTCCTTTTTTTATCCCCCCCCCCCCCCCGTCATCTTTTCATACTTTTGTCCTAGGAAACCTAAGAGTTTTGGACAGAGCCTGGTCCTGGTGCATCCTTGCAACAGATATCTGGTCAACGTGGTTTTGTTGTTTGGTTGGGCGCTTTTTTTTCTGGATTTTTAGGGAGAGGATTTTGGGCAGGGAGTTTGAGCTGAATGGAAAGCTTTTTGTGAATCTCATTCTTAAGCACCTGGTTTCTCTACACAAAGTGTTGTAATTCTAGTCAAGGTTATGGACCAGATTTGGAGGAGCACGTACCATAAGATAAATAATGTAACACCACCACTATGGCAATGAAGTCCTCTTTAGACTCCAGACTCTAGCATTTTCCTTTACAAAGCATGAGGGATCAGCAGGGTGTCGAGTGTGTGTGTATTTTCAGGCTCCTTTTCCAGATTGCTTCCTCCTTTTACAGTCCAGAGATTCACGAGTCTTACTTCATCATATGTGTCTCATTCAATTTTGTCCTAGGAAACCTGCCTGTTGATAATGGCAGCTATGCAAAACCTTGAAAATTATCTTCCCTGTCTTTAAAAGAAAGAGCTCATGGGGAGCTGTGCACGCACAAGGACTTGTCAGTCATTCCAGCATGATTCCTCCATTAAAGGGCTATAAATTTCAAGGCTATTGTTATTGTTGGCCAGTTCCCTGAATTGTTTCTACAAACAAGTAGATCCTTGCACATAAATCCTTGAAGTGGAATTTTGAAACTGTTGACTAGTCCTGCAAGGGAAACATCTTTTAATTCCCTTTTCTTTTATTTATGACTGTCTCAATGTGTTTACTTTTCAGCCATCAGATTACTTTTTGAAATATAATATGTTGTTGCCATCAGGATAGAAAGAATGTGAATAGATCTGAGATTTGCTACTAGCTTGAGAAAGGAAACAGATTGTATATCCTTGTTTCTGTAAAACCAGGTTTCAGTTATCCTGATCACCTGCACCAACACTCGAAGGGGCAATGTTACTGGTACAGAGGAGATCAGCCACAGTCAATGAAAATGAAGCCCATCTGGAATGGTGAGCCTGTATTAATGTTAATACCTGCAGGGTGGTGGGTGCTTGTGAAGGGTCTGCAACACTTGCGATTTGTAAGGAAAGCTAGAGAAACACAATCTGTCTTCAGCTTCAGGAAGACACTGAGCCTCGCTTGGCAGTGTGGGGATCTTTTTGAAAAGCTGTCAAGAAACCAAATGTTGAGGATATCACTTGTTCATTTAACCCAGTTCTGCTAAACAGGGCTTTCACTTTCTAAATGTAGGCCAGCTCTTAGAAACACAGACCAGAGGTCTTCTGTATTTTAAAGAATTCATTTTCTACCTGTTTCTTTTCTAAACTCATTATGAAGTGGCCTCAGTAAAGCATCATGGCAAGAATTTTGCAGTTCATTTTTGCACCGCTATCATAGAAGTGATTTATGTGCAAGTATAGAGAGCAAGGAGGGACAAAGAAAGCAAAATGAGCCTTTGACACTTAAGAAGTGATGGCAGGTAAGTGATGAGTGCTGCAGTGCACTCTGAATCCTAAGGAACACCTGTGAGCATCGTAAATTGAGTGGAAGTGCTACGTGTTGGGCTGAGCTGGTGCATAATTGGAACCCTGTAATGTATTTGTGCAGTCTGCAGCAGGCGTACAGAAATATGTGGACTTGGCAAAAGCACTCAGTAGTGTCAAATAATTATGAAATACTTGAAAGCCTCAGGTAAATAACCTCTCCAGAATTGGCAGGCATCAATGGGTCATTAATTATTTTGTTATTTTCTTCTTTATATGGTGAGCTGTCATAAATCCCTAGTGGAAAATCCAGTGAGGTAGGCAGGGGAGAATGCAATCAGCAATCCAAGCAGTAAGAACAAAAAGAAGAATGGCACTTACAAATTTTCCTACAAACTCCACTGTCCTTTCCAATTCCAATCTGATAGAAAGGATTTAACCGAGTAGCTTGGCTGAGTGAAGTGTAGTTTTTACAAGTTTGGCACAAAGGACCAATACATTTGATTTGGTGGATGTGTAAGCTCTAACAGTAATATTCAGCACATTCAATTCTTTAATCATTGTGACCCTAAGAACCAAGTGTTTGTAATGTTCTCAGGACGTGTAGAGAGTAATTACATTGGATTTTAATAAGACTTGCTGTGAATTGTTGACCAATGATTCACTATGGGGAGCAAAAAATTAATTAAATTTTAATGTGAAAAGTTATTGTTAATTAAAAGTTCTGTGAAAAACAGACATAAAAAGTAGAGAAGGTGGACAGGCTTTGAAATTACTAACAGGACATATAAAGGAAGGGAATAAGATAAGCTTTTCACCTGGATTTTACCCTACAGGATATATACCTGAAAAGACACATCTACGTGCAGATTCTCTGGTTTCTCTACACATGGTGCTGTAATTCTAGTCAAGGTTACAGGCCAGAATTGGAGGACCATGTACTGTAAATTAAATAATGTAACACCACCACTACGGCAATGAAGTCCTCTTTAGACTCCAGACCATAGCATTTTCCTCCAAAACAAATCTATGAGGCATCAGCAGGGTCTCAAGCTGAGTGTGTATGTGTGTTGTCAGGCTCCTTTCCCAGATTGCTTCTTCCTTTTACAGTCCAGAGATTCATGGGTCTTAAGTCACTCTATCCTACGTGTCTCATTCAGGTCATTATAATGAAATCAGCAGGGTTAAATCATGCCTCACAAAGTGCTTTTCCTTAATCATTATTTTATCAAAAGTTTGACAAGTGAGATATTGCACTGGATAATCCAGTGCCCACTTCCCCCTTCAGGATTAGGATTTATTTACTTGTAACTGACAAGCATCTACTATCGCATTGTGATGTTATTTGTGCAAATGAAAATGTAAAGTCTTCCCTATTATATGGTAAACTCTTATGAAAACATCTTAAATTTTCAAATAAATGCAGCTGTATATCTGTATAGTCAACTTTAAAAATATCTCAGTTCAGTGGTCTGAAATATATTGTAATATAACACATTATTTGTGATGTAAATGCTTTACAGCAAAATATTACTCAGCTCTATCAGGAGGTCAGTGACCAAAAGCAGAACTATAATTGTAGTCTAACTGCTGAGATTTATTTTTCCAAACAAATTTAGCTTGAATTTCTTTACAATACTCAATGTTTCTTGAGGAGTAAATACATAATTAGAATTAAATCTCAATTTTACTTTAGCCTTGTGAACACTGTACTTGCAGTTCTAAAGGAAACCCATGTGGAGCTTTTAAAAGATGCTTGCAGAATTCTGTACCTCTTGATTGCTGAAAGCACCTCTAAGTATTAAATCAATACACATATGTATGACCTTTCAAAGAGCAGTTTGTATGTCATTCTCAGTAGCCCCATGAAAACGTTCCAGATAAAATGTCAGAAGTGGATCTTTTCTCACATATTCACTAATCAAAAGCTATGCTTGCTACACAGTCCTGTGAATATGTGAATACGGTGAGCACACAATCATAGCTGCACCAACCAATTATAATGGTAACCAACAGTAAACATTTATTTTATCACTGTTCTAGTGACTAAATCACGCCATTGTGTGACTGTTAATAAGCACAGTTGAAAAATAAAACTATATGGAGAGGTTATCTCACAAAGAAAGATCACGACTGCCAATATAGAGCCCAAAGTAGAGAGAACATGGCCTTTGATAGAAAGGAAACATTGGAAGGCCAATTATTTCTAGTACTGTAATTCCCTCATATATAATTAAAAAAATAAATAAGAAAAGCGCTTGCACGAAGATTGAAGATTGATCCCTAATCAGTGTAGATTGGCCTACAGCTAGGCAGTTGCATCTGATCTACTCATCAGAGCTCTGCAGTGTCAAAAGGAAGTTTCAGAGCACCCAAACTCTGCCTTCTCCTCCCATCCCTTGCTGACTTGCTGTGTGAACACAATTAAGTTCTGCATCGGCCCAGGGACTAATTGTGATCGGGGTCTTCCTCCCAGAAACAGGGAAGATAGGGGAGGGTATCTTCTTGGTAATGTTTTGACATTGGCCTTCAAGATTCTTTTGTTCCTCAATTGTGCAGGATCCTGAACCAAATTATTTCTCATTTTACCTGTACAAGGACTTCAAAACATTTGTACCTGTTCTTCAATGGCAGTAAACTATCAGCCACTGCACCCATTTTGGTCATGAGTCCGCATTTGATTGTAATCATACTCCCTAACTGGACAAGTACCTAAATTTCTACAGTCTATTCACTTGTCCTGTGCCTATAATCAATAATTCATTCTCTGAATAACTCCATAAAAATGGCAAGGATGATGAATATTTTCTTTCTCTCTCAGTTTAAAATAAAATCCATATTAGTTTCATCAACTGGCAATTATTAATGGACCTTACTTAACCAAGAATTGATTTGATTTTGACAAGTTCTTAATGTCTTTAAATTGTGGTAAATAATTGCTATCCATATTCAGCACTTTAGTATACCAACATAAGCTGATCTTATTTTAATGGAAGACATATTTGTAAAACCTTGCAGAATATTGAGTAAAAGCCTTCAATTGCTGACAGTCATTTCTTTTGCCTTACTGCTTGTGCTGGGCTGGATGTACAGGCAGACACAGCAATAAATGGGAGCTAAACAAAGCTTGGGGCTCAAAACTCAGAGCAAAATCAAGCTGCAGATTCATAGGTTGAGACTCAATATATGAACCATGTCTCATCCCATTTTCCATTTTTATTTCCTAATAATCTGAAAATTGTTCTATAAATGCCTACCTTTTAGAAATCTTCATGGGTTTAGCATAGCTATTAATAGTTTAGGAGTTTGAAAGGATAGCCAGTTAGTGACATTATCTTGTCATAAAATGGGTAGATTTTATCTTGTGGATATGGCTGTATTCTATACACCTTGTTTACATACTATAACTTGTGTGGTAGATATTTAGTTCAGCTGTTTAGGGTTCCTCTGTGAAAGCCTGTGAAGCAAAGGGGAAAATGCTGATAATAACTAGGGACTGAGGGACTGTGGGTAGGATAGGTCTTATCTGAAATGCAAAATGGCTGAGGAAAAAACTAAGGGCTATGGGTTATTTGAGAAATGCAGTCAGTTTAAAGATGTCATGGATTTTAATTTCATTTTTGTCTTCCATTTTTTTACTGATGAACAGCTCCATTTTTCTGCCCAGTGTTGGACTTGTGAGTAAAGGACATTGAGCCTATGTATTTAAGTATGAACTGTGTCTGCGCTTTTTGAGGGTTCCTAAATCAAAGTGATGTTTCTATATCAAATGTGACTTTGCCTACCAGTCTGTCCCAGGTCTTATTCAAAGACACTTTCCCCTTCCTGCTAGAAGAAAGGTCTGTCTTTCATTGCTCAGATCCCATCAATGAGACTTATTGTAAAGAGTTGAGCTTGTAGTGATACGATGACAAAACTTCAGAATGAGGAAACTCGAACTTGTTAATAATTTCTGTTTCCATGGATGGCATTAAGCTGCCCAGACCTCAGGAAAATAATAATGACTAAATAAATTCATAAATCCTGTTTCAAATTCACAGAATGCAGGCAGAGAAGTGCTGTGTGGATTTAGTAATTTGTTTATTTAAAATGGCATTGCAAGCATGAATTTCAGCCATCCTGCTAGAATAAATTGTACTAAAGTGAGCTACAAGTGTTGTTTAGGCCCCAGACATAACCCTCTTCTCAGAAGGACAGCTTACACAAGCCTGCTGGAAAAATGCCCGTATTCAACAACAAATCTAAATTCATGTTGAGTAGTAAGCCTTGGTATAGTCTGAAATGACGAACAAACAGTCACTTGCAAAGCACATATTGTAGAAATATCCCATAAAGATACAGGAGCTCACATTAATCATGTGAGCTAGGACAATGGGTGACCTTTTCTAATAAGAAATGAAGCATCTAAAGCAGCCATTAAATTTCGCAGCAGCCCTATTTACTGTATGTCTGTGGCATTCATCATCGTGTGATGTAAATGTCCTCAGACTGTCGACATTTGCCAATCATCCTTCACTGAAAAGAAAATTGGTCTGAAGCTTTTTAGAGCACTGCTCCCCAAATTCTGGCAATGCCAAGGCCATTATAGATCCTTTTCAGTGTTAAAATGAGCAGAGAGCAGCTGTTGAGCAAGCACTGTTAACAAAACTTGGGAAAACATTAGTGCTAATTCATTTATAGCACTTTTGAAGCACAAAAGTTGAACATGACTGTCTAACATGAGCCCACCACTTTTCCAGAAGTCAAATCTACAAAGTCATTGGTAAGCTATCTAGGATTTGGCTTTCAATAAAAATTCTCACGCTTGCAGATCTAATTCCTGAAGGGTTTTTAATAAACATAGGCTGATATGTACAGAGATGTAGTCACTACTTTAAGCTTTGCAGTTTAGTTTCAAACTCTGGACAGAGAAGACATTAGAAATGCTGTCAAATAAAGATCCTGTAAGTCAGTGGCTGGGGAACACATTCCCTTGTTGGGCTTGTGAAGTCTCCCTGAGACTTTGAAAACTTGGATGTCTCCTGCTCCTTTAAGACTTTGTTACATTGGCACATTTCTTTTAGCTACCCTTTTAGGATATCCTTCTTTTAAAATTAGCCTCAGGTCTTCTCAGCTTCACACAAAAATGATGTTAAACCAGCAGCTAGAATTCTGCAGATCAGGCCTTGATGGTTACCTGTGGGATTTCTTATTTTCTTTTTTAACTTGTTGAACAGTTCTTGAACTGATAACCCTTGCTTCTGACTAATCAGCTGTCACTTTGACACCAGTGCCCTCCACAGCCTGAGCTTGTTTTACATTGGCACCAAGAAGCTGGTGGCAGGCCAGGTTTTGCAATGTTAGGCTTCACTGAGTGTCTGAGACATTTCATGCTGCTTTCGAGAGTAAGAGTACTTTGCCACTGATAGATGACCTGCTTCTGGCTAACAGCAGGTGAGCCCTTGGTGCTGTTACTGGTTTAGCTTATATAGTATTTGGTGCAGCTGAGAGATTTGGGAGAGTGAGGAGATCTCATCTCCTTCAAAATACTTTCTTCCATTTCTCTCTGACAAGTCTGAGACTTTTTATTAGTGACATCCTCTACCTCCTCCCTCAACAGCTCTCACCTGGAAAACTTATGTTAAAAGCCACATTTCTTCATTTCAGTGAGCATATATGTAATACTCTGTCACAGAAGATAACGTCCATTTATAGTGTTGTAAATGTCAAACATGAATGATCCTCTACTTTGGTGAAAAATGGGATTTGAGATGAAAAGCATGTGGTTCAAGGAAAAGAAATGAGAGTTGAAAATTCTTCAAAAGGGTACACCACTTCATGAGAGGAAAAAGCTGCATGTGTAGCCTCATAGGTGGACTGCTGTCATCCTTTATTTAGGTTATAGCATTGGATTCAGTCTCAGGTGTTCCTCCATTCTTGGATGCTTATTATAGTCACTGAAAGGAACACCTATGGATAGCAAAGAAACACAGCTTTGGAGGGGAACCAAGTCTCTGTAATCCAACTTTTGGTTTTCTGCGATATGGATTATTACAATCCTTTCTCCTTGGATATACCAAAATAACTTCTGTGAAAGCTTAGCTGGTCTGTGATGCAGCTGCACATCTTCCAAACCAGACAGCTAAGAGAGATATCAGTCCAGTTGTCCTTTGTTTTTCTTGGCACCTATATGCAGTTCCTGCTTGGAGTGAAAGTAATTTTCTTCAGTTTTAAATCCTTGAACAGAATAGGTCCTGGTTATGTCAGTGTCCACCTGTTTGCCTGTGGGTTGTGGTGTCACTGACCAGCAAACAGACAAGGTTCAATTATTTTCAATGTCTGTGGGCAGAATGGAGTTTGCCTTTAAAGACTGAAGTTGACTCTGTGAACACAATGGGCAAGATGTAACATTCATCTCTTTACATCAGCCTCACTAACAGATTGCCAACATGTATGCCAGTGTCTCCATATATTCAACATTATGTTAGGCAATATGAAATAACAAGAAGAGTGCAATGAACTCGTAAGCTTAGGGCAAGGGTGGGCAGCTTCTTAGTTATGCATAGTGCTTGATCAGTTCCAATGCAGCCTGTTTGCCTTGTCCTGTGGCAAGCAGCAAGCTGGTTTGGTCCAGGAGCTGCTGGGAAATCCAGACCTCCCATTGTGAAGGAAGTGAGCTCCTAGTGAGTACCAGGTCACTTGCATCATCCCAGCCCTCCCCATCCTGGAAGGGCACTGCAGGACCACAGGCAGCCAGCACAATTTTCTTGCTTAGGAACCACTCCTCGTGTTTCCTCACCCTACTTGTATGCATGTCCTTGTGTCTTATGAGTGACTACAGGGAGATGGCAAGAACCCCATCATCCCTGCATGCTCATAAAGTCAGAATCCCCTGTCAGGAGAACCCTGAGAGATCGACAGAGGCTTTCTATCACCACCACCTTTAATAACGTTTCCAACAGTGGCAATAACATTTAATTGAAATGAATGTGTGCAAATACTGACTGCAGTCTGCAAAATCTGTAATTAATTGGCTGAAATGTTTGCTTTTGGCCGAGTCTGAGGACTTGGATTTGGGTATCTTTTATTTCTTTATTTTATTATACTGTGCTTGCATTTCCATCCAGGAGTCAGTAATCCTAACTGAACATCCCCTGTTACAACTCCTCATGGGCAGGAGTTTCACAGAGGAATATGGCATATGACCATTGGTGCAGTTCCAGTAAGAAGTTAGTTGCATACAGGAAAGCAGCTACCTGACTAGCTATGAACCTCCACCGCAAGACTTCTGAATAAAAATGTTTGAGTCCTGTATGACCTTTTTTACACCAAAAACCTGACTTGCTGGCAGATCATGCATCATAAGCACTTTCTGTTAAGAGGTGGGAAAACATTTTCCAGGCAGTTAACGTTTTCCAGACCTCTGCTGCTTTGGGTGAAGAGTGACAAATAACACTACACATCAAAAGACTATTTTCATTTCAGTTCCCATTCTCTCTGGCTTTTCACTCTCTCTCTCTCTGTCCAAAATACAAAAAACCAACAAGCAAGTGTCCCAAACATGAGGCAGTGGAGGAAGAAAGGCCATCAACTAAAGCCTTTATAAGGAGAGTTGCAGAGGTGGGCTATAGCAGTACTACAGAAAATACCATTCCTTACGAAAGACTCAGTCATTGCATCCATGCACTATACCAGCCACAGTCCCTGCCTGTCCTTGAGCATTAGTGAGTGCTGTCAAGTTGTCAGAAGCTCAGACCTTGGACCTCACACAGAAATCAAGTCCTATCTTGATAAGCAGCATCCATCAGCGCCATTTTTCACCATGAACATGAAGGTTTTCAGTTTCTACCTGATTAGTCCATAAAGGGACACTATTTCTACGCACAGAATTCTATTTTGTAAGAAAATAGTGGGAATTCTCCACCTCCGAGTAATGATATGTTTTGTTGTGCACTCTTCTAGTCCATCAACAAGGCACCCTTCCTTTAAATACCATTCTGCAGTGTTGTTGTTCTTCAGATCTTTATGAAAGGAAATACTGTATTTGAAAGCACAGTAATTAAAGTAAGATTTGATAAAGAGAGAAACTTGTTTGTTTTGTTTTGTTTTAAATGCGTATTTTAAAGATGTTCATTTAGCATGATTTTCTTTCAGCACTTTGAGGAGCTAACCTTAGCTATCAGTTTAATTGTAAAGAGACCATTTTTCTTCTGACAAGCTTGTGAGCATCCTAACCTATAATTCACCCAAATCTGTGAGGCATTAATTCTCCCTGGCAGCTCAATCCATTAAAGACAGTAAAGAATTTGGATCAATTAATACATTCTTTTGACAGACGCAGTAATGAAATTGCTACTTCCATTCTATTTGCCCTTTGACGTACGAACCCAGATCAATCCCAGGCTGTTATGAGGGACTGTTTTTCTGTTTGCTATCCAGCAGTGACCAGCTATTCTCTGTGCATTCTTGAATTATGTCCCTGGGGCTATTTATATATCACAGCAGCATATAAATATTTCCAGAGTCACCAAATTTGATGGGATTACAGTGATGGTGAATAAGAGAAAAGCAACTGATGTCATCTACCTGGATTTGTACAAAGCATTTGACCCTGTCCCACATGACATCCTTGTATCTAAATTGGAGAGACGTGTTTTTGATGGATGGACTACTCGGTGGATGAGGAATTGGCTGAATGGTTGCACTCAAAGAGTTGTGGTCAATGACTCAATGTCCAAGTGGAAACCAACGACAAGTGGTGTTCCTCAAGATGTCAGTACTGGGATCAGTGCTGTTTAATTTCTTTGTTGGCATCATGGACAGTGGGATCGAGTGCACCCTTACCAAGTCTGGCAACCATGCCAGGCCGTGATGCGGTGGACACAGTGCAGGGAAGGGACGCCGCCCAGAGGGACTTTGACAGATTTGAGTGGTGGGCCCATGTCAATCCTCATGAAATTCAACAAGACCAGATGCAAGGTCCTGCACATGGATCACAGCAATCCCAAGCACAAATGCAGGCTGGATGGAGAAGAGATTGAGAGCAACCTTGCAGAGAACTTGGTGTTGGTTGATGAGAGTTTCAACATGACATGGCACTGTTCCCTCACATTATTCATTAGGCACATTATTGCTGGCAGAGAGAATACAAAGCATGATGCTGTTTACAAGACACTGACACAGTACATCTGAAAAGCTGCACACAGTTGTGCTTTCCTACTTGAAGTGTGAAAACTGGAACATGTTCAGAAAGCAGCTACCAGCATGATCTAAGCTCTAGATCGTATTTTCACAAGACCGTGTTTTGCAAGAGGACTGTGTCAGAATAGACATGGCTGAGAAAGGATTTCACTATTCATGTGCCACAGAAGTAAACTCTGAGAAGAAAGAGAATTTATTTAGGCTACCAGAAAATTTCACACAGTTTCCAAGAGATAGCATTCAGACTAGAAATTAGAATCATCTGCCTTCTGTGAGATAAATGAGGCCTGGTATGATCTTCCATTAAGAACAGGGAATAAAAAGTTAAAAAAAAAAAAAAAAAAAAAAGAAAAAAGGCAGAACTGTTCTGAAAATAGTTTTTCCTAGCTTTAAAAAAAGCATATGATGATATCTTCTGTGAAAGTTGGGTATTTGACCTAACAAACTAGATCTGGTCAATCCCATTTTCTCTGTTCATAGAAGTTCCCGGCACATAGAAATCTTATTTTGGTTCTTGAATACAATCAGTTGTACCCATTTACATCTGCATTCACCCTAAGAGTAAACTGTAATCGTACTTGAAATTAAGGTACAGCTGTTTTAAGCACAGCAGTCACTATTCTGTGGAGCTAACTCTCAGTAATTGTTACAGATTGTTTAAAGATTTGTTTTCAGCAGAAGTCTCCCAGTCATTTCTCTTTTCTGAGAGCAGATAATATTTACTTAACAGAGAAGGTGAAAAAAACCCTGAGATACATGTGCGCACACATTCTGATTTGCTTTCAGACTTCATGCCCATTCAGACTTTTACTGTAGACATGTGTGATTCATTCTACACGGAAACCAAGTGAGTTATAAATGTTAAAGTGAAATCAAAATAAGCTTTTCAAATTCTTATTTATTCTTCCTGTTTTGTATTTTTCTGAAAGCATAACTGAAATGACATTCTCAACAAGACTACATAATGCTGCTCTTTGCCTATTGAAAAGACATTCCTCGTGTTTTGCACATTGGCTCAGAAAGTCTAATACATGATGCATTTTCCTCATTTCACCTTGAGGATGTACATTATAAAATAGTTTTAGCTTCATCTTCAGACTAATTCTATTCAGAAACAGCATTAATGAACTGTCTACCATCTTTCTCACTCATTGCTAATGCTTTTTCCACTCAGTTCTCAACCTGTCTAGCATTTCAATATCACAGACATACTTTGTTCTTTGTACTGCTGCTTACATACCTTTATACATATTGTGTGCTTCACATAACAGGATACTTACACCTTCCTCCTCAAACAGCATTTTAATAGATTACAGAAAGTCTCTCAAACCTGCTGGAATCCTGACAGCATCTTTTAATGAATCAAGGGCCCTGCCTCACTGTCTACTGGACTCTTGGACACATCTGCATTTGTACAGAGACAGCTGAACATGTTAGCAGTGCAGTGTTTGTCAGTAAGAAATCCCAAGTATGCCCTGGATTTAGACAATGGACTGGTACGGATGGATTTAAGAGACAGCAGAAGAAATCCTTTTTTTCCGTGTATTTGTTAACTGGTTTTCTTGACTGCAGTTCAATGCATGGATTTCAACTGGGGGTGAAAATTCTAAATATTTGTCCTGAAAATGCCATTTCCTTTCCTTTAATGTTTCTCTATTTAATAACAGTATAAACCTTGAAACAAGAATCTTTCTTCACGTGCATATGTATTTCTGGAATGGAAATGAGTGTGGAAATAATCTTTGGTGTATATGGGTGAATGTAGATTTATAGCCTGTGTGTACATTTGGAAAAGTAGGTATCAAGAAACAGTATGAGTATCTTATGAGGCTGTGTGATGAACATCAATGGAAAATTGCATTTTCTAACACCGGTCCTTAAAAACCTTAGTTTATGTCTAGGATGAGGCAGAAGATGAACCATGGTTTTGACACTGGGTTTTTGTTGTACCCCAATGCCTGCAGAGAAAGCACTGTCACCTTTCTCACTGGTGCTCCATGTAGACAAGCCCTGCCATACTGCACACGTGGTGGGTTTGTCAGCTGGAGAAAACTACAGAAAACATTTGAGGAACTGTTCAGCAAGGGAACAGATAGCAAAGATAGGATCTTGAGAATTAGGCTGACCTGGTATGGGCTTGAATTCTGGCATGTAGGAAAAAGGAGATAAAACAAGGAAAAAAAAAAAAAAAACGAGGGAAAATCAGTCTCTGAAGAAGCAGGTAATTCTACTGGAGTATTAGAGCCTAGCCCTGGTGGACCCAATCCAGAGTACTCACCCGACTTCGAAATGAGTAAACTGAATGACCAGGCTGGTCTGGTAGTTTTATGAAGCGTCTGGTGGCCTCTACTGGTGAATCGAAATGTTACACGGACATTTGCGCCTTAGAATTCTTAAAAACTCTAGATATTCCTAAGGAAGAGCTTTGAGATGTTTAATATTCACAGACCAGCCAGCTTGGAGTCCTGTCATGGTTGTTATTTCTCCTGTAATGCAACTGTGGTGGTCTATTATGTTATGTCTTTTAGACCAAGGGTTTTTATCTCCTCAACTTGATACGGGGTTTGCATGTATCTGACTGAATAGATACATTCTCTCTTGGGTGGAACACAGAAGGATCCTTGAATTACTGCTGATCACATCTGACATGCCCATGTTTAGCACAGAATGCAACACTTTGTCCTGTTGCGTTTTTATGTCTTTTGATGGATCATGAAGATAACGTAGTAAAAATTCAGATTGTTTCCTGAATCATTCTTTTATTGCACAGGCTTTATGTCTTGCTAGTATGAATTCATTTTGTACTTCTTATCTGTGCATTCCTCATAAGATAATTTAATATTGAGGTAGTTCCTACATGGTCTATCATAATTTATTATCACTGACGCAACAGTTAATGGGTATTTAAGAGGAGGTTACTGCTTGTGCTCAAACTCTGCTAACACTGTATTTGCTCCTTCATTGCTAATTAATTTGCTCTATCTTCACAGAGATCTACTATAATGCAATAGAAGTTCAGTCATAACATTTGAATTAAATAATGGGAGCTTAACTAAACTGTTGATTTTTCCTTCTCTGATAGAGCTAACTTGCCATGAAGTAGTAGCTTTTCGTTTTATTTTAGAGGAGCAAGGGCTTCTATGGAAACAGTATAACATCAGAAAATGAATGAAGGCTGGGACATGACATAGGAAACAGAACTCAAGCTTGTTAACTCCAGGATCTACCCTTGCAGAATGGATTGAAGTAAGGGAGTTTTCTAAGAGATTTTCTTCAGTCTTTCAAGTGCTCGGATTTCAGACTTCACATCCCTTCTCTGGGATCTCAGGAAAGACATAGAGGTCTGGATCTCAGTTTCCTGCTATGCAAAACAAAAGGTGGAACTGATAATAAATAATTCTTTGCAAAACATTTTGATGTTTATGAATAGCATTCCAACATGGCAGTTTATTCCTACATGAAAATTGACTCATATTCTACCATCTATTAAAAAATGTCTCTTCTTATCATTCTTTGACTATGAACCTATCTCTGTGTTCTCAGTTCTCTTTTTCTACCACATGTGTTTACTCACTTGCCTATATACTGTATCCATGTTGTTTAGAGGCCCTCTCCTTTATTAAAATACTAGAGCCTAAATTAAAATGTTAATTTTCAGAACTGTGGGAGGAAGAGAGAGCATAAAGGAAGCCTTGACTATTTTTCACTGAAAGCTTAACAGGAACATTAAGCCTAAGCCACTTCTTCACAGGAGCTGCCTGGGTAGATAAGAGTTCTGATTAACCAGTTACAGGCCATTCAATTATTTGCATTAATGGGCTTGGCATCAGGGCTGGCTACTGTAGGAGATGAAGAGGGAGAAAGGCCACCTTCCTTCTCAATCAGTACTGAAATGCTCCCTTCTGTTAGGCTAGTAGGACATGTAGGGGAGCTCTTGCATAACCTGGAGTCCTGTTCGGTATCTATGTCTAGATGCTGACCAGACAGCACTCTATAGTGACCTGGATACTGGCTTTACAAAATACCTGTGACCTTTCCCTGTCAGCATCTCTTTTTCTAGGGCTTCTTCTCCCTTTTTTTTTTTTTTTGTCCCATCATACATAACACTGCCCTAGGAAATCAGGCTTCATGTCAGCCCTGCTGTGAGAAGAGGGTTGAAGCAAATGAGTCCAGGTGTCTGCACAGCATGAGCCATTGTATGATTCTGTGTCTCAAGGAGATGATAATTTGAATTGCTAGTCAACAACTTAAACAAGATCAAATTCATTTATTGTAATCTCCAGTCATTTCATAGGCTGCCATGGCATCAGTTCCTTGTTCAGCAACTCCAGGTGGCTTATGTTTTGTATTCTCATGTCACTGTCCTCTCTGCTACATCGTGGTACCAGCAAGAGGACTCCCATCAGGGCAGGTTATCCTTCTCCTCTCTTGACAGGAAAGGAGAATGATGTGCAGTTGGAAATGCCCTGTTATGATACAGGAGCTGGAAGGGTGGGTACACACATGTAAGCTTTCATAAGTGAGTATCTTTCTTGAGTAACTTCTTAGCTGGTAAGGTCAAAACAGTTCCTGAAAAATTAAACATACTCCCTGCTGTAGGAGCTGATAATCACCTCCAATCACTTTAGCATCAGTGAAGATGTTCCCATTTCTTGATGTGCCTGTCTCTGCTCAGATTCCAGAGCCAAATGTAAGTCTGTATTGACAGCAAACTTTAATGTGAGGGAAGTCTTTTTGGTGTTTAATAAAAACATCTCTGGGCAGCCTCAAAAATTCTAGCTAACAAGTAATATGTTTTCTTGTAACCAAAGCACTGATAGTGACAAATCACATGACTGCAGTATCACAGCAGGTGCTCCTGCCCCTTGCCTTTGACCTTCCCACTCTGCTTGCTTGCTTTCTGCCAATTGCAAGGTTTATCTAGCCCTTCTGTGAGCCAGTGCATCTTGCTAAAAGGAACACAATAAACCATCGAGTGTCTTTTTGCCATCCTAGTGAACTGAATTGACTCACCAGAGGATGGGCCAGTCACTGGGGTCTGTGCAAGGGAAGCAGACTCACCCGCTCTGGTGGTAGAGCTCGAAGGCCGCAGTTTGGTTTAGCCAGATGGGGATATCTCCCCCAGGCTCCCAAGCTGTGTCTCCTGTCTCGGCTGGGGTTCTGTCAAATTTGATGGCAGACCTAGGAGAGTCTAGGAACTGGAGTTATCTTACACAGTCTAAATTATTTTGCTACTATGTTTTTATTAATTTCTTTCACAATCTACAGTCTGCGGCATTTCTGAGTATGATGGAGGTTTCTGCTGCAACCTGCCTCGTGTTCTAGCAATCAAACAGCTCTATTATTTCATGCCAGAAAAGCCTGGGAAGCCTTACAGAGCTGAATTTCACCTCCCTATTTTTAAATTCCTACATTGATCCTTCTCAAGGGGATGTGATAGAAAACAATGTTTAGCTCAATTTCCTCTGAACAAAATGAAACCAAACCTGTCACAGAAGAATAACTCAGTGCAAAACTGATAATAATGAGGATGGTCTGATGAGCAGAAGTCTCTCAATCACAACATGCTCCCCACAGGACAGCATGTTAACGGATACTGCATTGTGAATTGTCTTGAGAAAAGGCTTCTGGCCAAAACACTGACATTCACAAGCAGCTGCTGCTCTCAGAGAATGTAGATTTTAATTATCTTGGGTAAAACAATCAATTTGGAGTGCAAGGTAAGTTAGCCTCCTGAATATTACTGATCACCTGGAAAATGACAATGAATGTATGCTTTTCTTCTCAATCTACCTTTCAACCTGCGGCTCATTCCCTGGTCTGTAACAAATACATTAGGTTTTGCTTAGCAAAGCAGCAATGCTGAAGAAAATCCATGAAATGAAACTCGAAAGAAAGTGGATTACTAAATGAAAAAAAAAAAGGTATACTACTGTTAGGCACTTGCTCCTCACTCATTTCATGGGGAGTTAATATACTTGCGTGTGATTCCCAATTAAATAGAATAGTCTATCTACCGGTATCTCCCGGTTGACAGCAACTGAACAACCACAGTTAGTTCCTTCTGCTTCCTGTGAGTTTTTGAAGACCACCAGAACGCAGTGCCTCAGAGAACCGCAGTCATACACACTAACACTTAATATGTGCATATATCGCCTTTTCCTCTATTGTCTCCTGCTAGAAGCTGTAAATGTCTGTCTTGAAACTCGTGGTGTTGCATGCAAAGCCCAGTTCTCGCTCCGGTAACTGCAGGCTAATGCTGCCATAGGAACACCGGGTGGCAGCAGTGGGTTTTCAGCCAGCAAATGGAGCCGCGGCGAGGCTGTTGTCAGAAGTAATGAAGACATAGAAATTAATTTTGTTTTGATTTCTGAGAAGATTTCTCAACATATTATCTGATTCCAGATTTCTTCAGTTTGTCATTTCTTCATGCCTCACAGTCTTAGATTCCTTCTTTTAACTTCACCTATCATCGTAATGCTGTAAGAATGACTTGTCAAGGTTTAGGGTGCAGGAGGACCTATCACGTATGTATCATCTACTCAGAATTTGGGACTGTTGCCAGTGCTTTGTAGCTGGAGGAAAATTGGACAGCGATTTGTCTTTAGGGTATATGTCATGTTTGTCCTGCTCTTTGTCCCTGATTAACATGTCAGAGTTGTGACAAGCATAATAGAAGAAACCCTTTCAGAAACATATTTTGCAATTACTGCAGACTTTGCTGGGCAGACGACAGACCTGCGAGCAAGCTGCCTGCTAACTGTTGTCTTCTGACAGGGGATTTTCTTCACTTGACAAGTCCCATCTGAGTGGGCATCACCTGGTACTTGGGAGCAGAGCCCTGGGCAAAGACAATTTGTTGAGCTGTTTCCTTCCTTCTGGACATTAGAGTGAGGTTGGGCTCCAAAGCCAACAAACATCCTCTTTGTCTGACATACATGTTGTCTGTTGCTCAGACAATTCCCAACAGCAGCTGGCTTTTAGCAATATAGAGACATATAATCTTGTAGGGACACAAGTGGGACATGTAGAGAGTTCTGAATGCCCACACCTCTGAATACATCTTGCCATTGGCCTTAGCTATTAGTGAGATGGCCCCAGTACGACTTGAGAGGCAAACAAGATTAACTTTATTTCCTAACGTCAGTGGTGCAGTAGCATGACTCAAGATACCATTTGGGGCTTTTTTCTCCCCAGTAGTAGGCAAACGTTTTCCAAGTGGCTCACTCTCCTTTAGTTGCTCAGACTTCTCTTTCAGTTGATTTCTCTGAGCTGGCTCAAAGGAGTAGCACATCACATCTTACTTGCTTTTGCTCCTGATTCATGCCCAAAACTCACCAGTTCCCAGCTGAAAGCAGTTATGACAAAGACCTCTGCAAAACCAAATGTTTTCATTGCAGCAGACTCCTGTTCATGTTGTAAATTTCTCTTTCAAAGTCAAGGCTTTTAATGTGGTCAGACCAGAGTTCAAAACCCAATTAAAGCTTTTTTACAAAGGTTGGTAATGTGCCTGTCTGCAGCAAAAACCTATTTGTACAACAGCTACTGTCCTAAAAGTCATCCACTGCCTTCCAAAAATTCTTTCCTCTTTTCTCCCAGAAGTCATTGTAACAGAATCTGGGGCAGCTCAGTTTATGGCAGGGCTGATAGTCCTAAATCCTAAATGCCTTGAAGCTGCACATAATTAGATGCATTATGCATAAGGATACCATCAGTAAACTTCATAATTTGGCTGCTTGTACTACAGGAGCAGTTGTCAGAAGTATGAAGACCTCATTTCCTGCATCATCTGTTGGGTCTTAATGAATAAAAATGAACTTTGTTTTCTGCTTTGTCAAATAGTGAGATGTGAGTATGTTTAGAAGACGAAACAGGACATGAATAATTTGAATTTACTTATGTTTGACCATTAGCTACACCACAAGCACCTGCACTGTGAATGTTGGATGCAGCTTCACATGGGAAAACTGGACCTGCATATCATGCCAAAACAAGAGCTGAGGGTGGATTCCCATTCCTAAGAGAACGGATCTGTCTAAGGTTATAAATATCTGAAGGGTGGGTATCTGAAGGATGGGGCCAGTCTCTTTTCAGTGGTGCCCGGTGCCAGCACAAGGAGCAACAGGCACATACTGGAGCACAGAAGTTCCATCTGAACATGAGGAAAAACTTTCCTGTGAGGGTGACAAAACCTGGAACAGGCTGCCCAGAGAGGTTGTGGACTGTCCTTCTCTGGAGATAGTTAAAAGCCACCTGGATGCATTTCTGTGCTACCTGCCCTAGGTGTACCTGTTTTGGCAGGGGGGTTGGACTAAGATGATCTGTGGAGGTCCTTTCCAACCCTTACCATTCTGTGATTCTGTGACTCTGTAAATAGGAATATATATATTATGTATAATGCAATAGGATATATGACACATGTATTATAAATATATCAGCTATATAGCTGACAAGAAATGAGAGACAAGATTCCTTCCTAGAAAGAATTGCAAACCTTGCAAAACATTTTTTGGAGTATGCTAAAACAGCACAGAAGTAGCTCAGAAATGTCCTCTTTTTTTTTCCACAGTGCTTTCTGTCCCATTTTCCACCCTTAGCAGCAGGTGCACACTGTTCCTCTGTGCCACATCTACCCTACCACCATGCCACGTGTTTCAGGTACCACATAAATTGTCCCTTTTGAGTCCCCAGGAGGTCCCCAGAAGCATGCCCCTGACCAGTGCTCCAGGCTGCTGCCTGACCCATTTTGCTGGCAGTACTGCCAGACTCAGCCATGTCTCTCAGAATCTCCTTTCTTTCCAAGACTTCTCTGGATTTCCTTATTTGGTTTTGCCCCTACTGTGTCTCCCTGCCTGCCTCTATACATGGTGATGTCTCTTGTGTGGTACAAGCTACCCTGTGGCTGCAGATCCTTGCACTACTGCTGTCAGGGTCAGTGCTGCTGTGACAGGAGAAAAAGTGGTCAGAGCTTCACTGATGGCTGAAGGCAGGAGGAGGTGTGAAAGGACTGCTGGAGATGCTGGGATGAAGAAAGCGGGTCTGCAGCAAGCCAAGATTAAATTGATATAAAACACTGCAGAATCCACTGTAAATCTCCATCTTCTCACAACACCCTCAAGCACCCTATGCAGTCAAAACCACTGACTGCTTTCAGCACTGGAGAAGCCACATTGATCATCTGTAATGCATGTTTACACAGAAGTTATTTACACATGTAAAATGCAGCAGCTCATTAAATAATTTTTCATCACGTCACGGAGCAGAAGAAAATTTGGCTGCTACATAGCAGTTTACACTGAAGTGGCTGGGACATAATACACTGACATTCAGCTGAAGCAATGAGCTTGAGAAATTTTGTATTGAATATATTCTGAAGAGTAATTAAGCTTCCTACAGTAAGCAATGCTTGTTAAATTGGGTGTTACTACTCATTACTTAAAGAAGATAATGTGACATTGTTTTAAACAATATTCCCTAAAGAATGAGATTATCTTCTGTCTTGTTCTTCCCAGTCTCTCACTGGTGAAATACACTGGTGCGTGTCTCTCGATCTGCTTTTCACGTGGCCTCCCATAGTAATGCTCAGATCTGGAGCTGTCAGAGCAGCAAGACACCAATAAGTGGGACTGATCTTCTTTCATTTCTCAGAGCCCACTCTGCCACTCCTGCTCACACAGAGTATTTTCTCTACTTATTGGAAACCATGAGACTGTTCCCCTGGCAGGCACTACTCAAAGGAGTAAAAGCAGCAGAGGCACTGAGACAAGGGTAAGATATTGCCAATGTCATCAAAGTGAGAGGACAGAGTACTGCGTAATTCACATGACTAACTTGGCTACTCAGGGCAGACAGAAAAAAAACTTACGTCCCTTGAGGAGCAGGGATTTGCTGTAACCTCCAAATCTCATGCTTTGTTTACCTAACCACAGTGCCCAGGACTTATTCTTGTGGTCCAGGACCAGAGTCTGTATAAATACCAAGCAAAATGAAGTTCACTGTTTCTCCTATAAAACAGTTACTGCTTTAGTATAATGCTATCTTAATGTGATTAGAATTTTCTCCATAATTAGAGTTTACATTATGGAACACCTCAAAGCATAAATGACACTGTTCTTGATACCATGCAAATGTGTATCACTTAAAGACGCATTATTTGCAAATCCTGAAGGAGCAATTGAGTCAAGTAAGCTAATTCTTCTGAGCAGGATTAGTCTATCCCATGAGAAGCCATGTCACATTGCGATTGATCCCTTAGTTTTTTTCTAAAAAGCAGTTGCTGTGGTTTCTAGGTACTGTACACGATACATTTTCTTACATTTCAGCTCTGGGATAGCAGTCACTAGGGAGGATTTTTTGAACTCATGGCTTTTATTAAAATACAAGAGCAGAAGCATAAACCATATTATTCCTGAAGGAAGCTGGTCTGAGAAGCTGTATTCCCACATGCACGAGTAAGTGAATTACAAGTTAATCTATGTGCAGAAGAGTTTTAGTGATCTCTGTCTGCCTTCTGTGATTTCAGCTCTCCCTGGAAAAATGAACCAAACAACACTACAAACACATATTTTTCCACTGTCAAATATCTCTCATTTCTAGTCAGGGTCCCTTGGCACCTCAGTAACTTCTTTTTCATTCTTCAAGGGGATTACCAGTCATGTAGGCAACAGGCACAATTTTCAGTGAGTGAGCACACTTGTCATGAAAACCTGCCAGCTATTCTAAGTGACATCTCCATGACTGGTAGAAGGAATCTCCACATGATCTCCTTTATTTTCAGCTTGACAGAAGCTGCTAAACTAGGGAAGATCTGAAAAGTAATCCAAGATTATCAACAGATTAAGGCAGGCACTGTGTGTAGTAGTTCTCAGTTTGAGTGTTTATCATCATGAGAAGCTTTTCCAAAGTGTAAAAGTGACTGGAGGTCAAACCAACACACTCTTTTGCCAATTCGCATGCTTGTCCCGCTAACCATGCATAATGCCTTGTTGTTCTAGAAACTGAGCAAACAACAGATCCTACCCCATCTTTCTGCACTCTTGGAAAGTCAGTGATGCTTTGGTCAAAACAGGGTGTTTGCACATGACATTGGTCTTTCTCAGCAGGATCCCCATTTTCAAACATAAAGCTAAATTCTTTAAGAGTATGTGTGCAAGCTCCTCGGAGAAAGGTGTTTAGCTTTTTCCTCTTTGGAGTTTTTAGCATGATTTGCTATTTGGTGGTATAATCTGTCCCGTTTTTTTCTGCATACCCTTAAAGGTCAGATTGTAAAGTCACAGCTACTACAGCAGAAGTCAAGAAATTGCTGTAGTGAGCTTTGTCATGTATGGTACTATATGGAAGGTTTGGACAATGTCTTCTTGTTGGTCTGTTTCCTCTCGATCCTCCCCGTCAGCTGGGCACTGGAATAGGTACCTTCCCTATTTGTCCCTCTCATGGTTCTGGTCAGAAATATCTTGCAGAGTAAACTGATGCCCACTGACGTAATTTTGCTAGCAGTTGGAAATGGGTATTCTGGACTCTGGTGAAATGGCTTTGGTGAATGCATCAGGAGTGCATTCTTCAGTGCACTTTTACATCTTCTTAGTGTGTTTACCAATAACTACTCATTTCATAAGATTTAAACTACAATTCTAACTGTCACAGGGAAGATGTTTCATCAAAACTCATGTTTCAGAAGTCTTAAATTTAGCTGTGGTCTAGATAAAACTAAGTCTGTTTAACTTTTTTACAGTTGCCTCTTATACAACTTCACCTGTCACTGCTGCTTTTAGAATAAAGCATCTGATATGAAGGTGGTGTTGGATTTGCAAGGATCACAATATTGCTTACACTCATCTTTCCTTCTGACAACAAGCAAGGTTAATCATATGAGTGATTGCTTAAGATTATCTACAGCCTGGCTGCTTCTATTTCTATGGCCTTTAAAGGTTCCTTGGACAGGGTGACAACGCTGTGACTGCAGATATCCTCAATCTGAAAGCTCAGAATGGTTCATGAAGAAAGCATAGCCATGGGTGATTTTTTTTTAAACTGTGTAACTATGGCCAAATGTTTACACTGGTTGTTGGGGTTTTTTTGTTTTGTTTTCTTCCAACACTTTATACTGTGAAGGCAGTGAATGAGATTCTCATTTCTCAATAAAGGCAAAGCAATTCACTGCCACTTGGTTTCCAGCCCTTGTGAGGCTTACACTTGTGCTGATTGGATGAAATTTGAGGCAAATGTTCAGAGGGAGGAGAATGGTCTCCAGCCACAGAAGACCCTGTGACACAGTGAAACCTAATGCAAAGAGTACAGTCTTGACTGCCTGTGTTGCTTATTAAGCAAATTGCTTCTCTCTAATTTGATATCATTTGACTTCATTTAGGTGTATTGAAGTATGTAATTGTTTGAATGCATGGATTTGTGTAACCCAGTTGGAGTTCTGGAAACAGAGAAAAGATTACATTAAATGAGAGGTGATCAAGAAATATCAAAAAGCCAGAGACAGCTGCTGAAGCTTGAGGCCATCTCAACTCATGAGGTTCTGAAGCTGTGAAAGTGGAGAGTTATACACCAAGGGAAAAACATCCCATCAGAAATTCCCATAGTCTACAGCCTCTTGGAAATTTTCTGAGTTGTGCTTTGTCTTTGAGAATTTCCCTTCAAACTGGAATATGTTTCAACACCTGTGAATAGCAAAATGCCTAATTTATCCTTAATTCTTTGGAAGATAGATTCCCAAATAGTTTCAAAAACCTAGTCCTGTAAAGGACTAGTTCATGAAGTAAAAACTTTTTGTATTTTTGTAGGAGTAAGAAAAAAAAATACAGGGACTCCTCAAGGGATATTGGACAGGAGTTCAGAAAATGTGAAGCACAATAAGAAATTTCCAAGAAGTATTATTATATGAATAAAGACCACTGATCTCTGTGCCATAACACACAGACCAAAATAAAAACTTGTTTAGCATTTTCTATCCCTACATTCCAGTGGCTTTGCAACAAAATCTCCCCAAAAGTTTAAAAACACGAGCCTCAGAATTGCTCCTGGACTTCCTTACAGCCCACAGAGTCTGACAGAAATAGTTCCAAAAGTGCGATTCTGTAAGAAATAAAGAAAAAAACCCATAGAAAATGTGATGTGAAAGTGTTACATTAAGAGGATAATAATTATGTTGAGTAATACCCACTGTGTGCTAGACACTTCACTAGATACTTCATAAGGAGGAAAGCCTTTGCTCCAAGGAGCTTGCAATCTCCTGACTGGGTATTCAACCTTAATGTTTTATTTATTTTCTTTGTTTTGAGTCTTCCTGTGACTTAAGTGTTTTCTCAGCATAGCTGGAGGTTTGGAGTTTGGAGTTTGAAATACATAAATGTGCATTTGAATGATAACAGTGCTTTTAGTCTAAAGGTTTTTATCTCAGACATTCAATAATAATTACTCTATAAATAAATATCACAGTGCTAGATAGATGCAAGAATTTATTCTGAACTATTAATTTGTGGGTTTAATTTGCCTCGCCAAACTATGCCTTGAATGTATTAAAATCTGCAAAAGGAGTAAGGGGACAGAATAACAATATTGGGACCTGTACTTTCAAGGCACTGGCTCAGAGTAGCTGACCACACTGAAATATCAGGGCCAGAGCAGACTTAGAAACATAGAAATGTCTGGGTTGGAAGGGACCTCTAGAGGTCATCTAGACCAACCCCCTTGCTGAGAGCAGGGACATCCTCAACTAGAGCAGGTTGCTCAAAGCTCTGTCAAGCCCCATACTTGGAAGGGACTCTGTAATGCTAATGGGCTCTGTAATGCTAAGGGGTTAAACCATTTGTTTAACACACTGATATTTCTTAGTGTTGAAGACCAAACTGTCCTCTGGGGTATTGTTAAGTCGGAGACACTCACATCCACAAGTCTCCTATAGCTGTCATACAGCAGGGAGCATAAGTTTTAACTCAGGAGAGTCTGCCTTCCATGCTTGCTGTTTAGACTAGGGATGGCAGCACCTGTTAAAGTATTAAAATCACTTGGATCACACTGTCTCCTTCTGCTAATATAAGTCTTATGTCTTGTTTTACCTGCTTTCAAGTCTCCATGTAATAATTGTGTCAGTGCACCCAGCCCATGCTGAGAACGTTGTGCCACCACAGTGAGGGAGGAGAACCATAATGTTCAGTGTCATCGGCCAACAGCGACTATAGCTGTGTCTTTAATGTGGCAGCTCACAGGGTACAAAATAAGCTCCTGGGGAATGGAAGCCTGGTCTCTGTGGCATTCCATAAAGGTGGTCTTTAGCTCTAATAGTTCTTTCAGCCATATAATCATAGAATTGTTTAGGTTGGAAAAGGCCTTTAAAGTCATCAAGTCCAACCATAAACCTACCACTGCCAAGTCCACCACTAAACCATGTCCCTAAGTACTGCATCTACAAGTCTTTTAAATCCTTCCAGGGATGGAGACTCAACCCCTTCTCTGGGCAGCCTGTCCCAATGCTTAACAACCTTTTCAGTGAAGAAATTTTTCCTAATGTCCAAGTTAAACCTCCCTTGGTGCAACCTGAGTCCTGTTACACATCACTTGGGAGAAGAGATCAACAGATCTAGGCAGACTGCAAGAGAAGGAATGAATGAACGAATGAATGAATGTCAATTTAGACCAAAGATGTAAATTGGTATTCTCTGTTTCATTTTGGTAAGATTTTGATAGCTTTTATTTAAAAAAAAATTAGATATTATTAGAGATGATATTGTGAAGGTTAAAATTATTTTTATTACAGCATACTGCACAGAAGAAGTTGCTGAGGAGGAATAAACTAAGTATTTATCAATACTGAAATTAAGGAAAAATTCAGTTCACAACCACCTAAATTTTGTTCCATGAAAATTTAAAAAATGCTCAGAATACATTTTATTTTTAGGACTCTAGAATACTTCACCAGAGAAATCTCACATCTCCAGCTGTGGAACTGTTATCTTCAGGTTTCGTCTCAGCACTGCTTATCCAGCTGAAGGAAATGACTTCACTGATAGGATTTTGCTTATTACACTGTACGGTGCATACAGGATTATTTTTGGCCTCATTTTTTAAGGGAAGAAGGGCTCTGGCCCTATTTTCCATCTATATATACCTTTCCTCAGGTAGCTTTTTAAATCCCAGGATAATTTCAGGGATGAGGGGATGGACCCAAGTAAGGGTCCAGGCTGAAGGGGTTCTGGAGCAGACTCAGCACCCATCAAGAAGCTGTCTCTCTCCACTACTGACTACTTTCAGGCTGCCACTGAAATCCTTTAATAATCTCAGGATTCAGCCTTATTAATACTCTTTCTTAGTCCATGTAACTCAGCTGCTTTGTGCAGGTCCCTCAGCTGAGAACACTGCACACCTAGAAGCCTTTGCTAGTGCTCTTGGAATTGCAGACTACAGACCAGCACTAATCCCTTTTGCATTTTTGGTATTTGTTTCTGAAGAGATAACTGGACCCAATAAGTGAAAATATTCTAAAAGGTTCATTGAGGTAGAAAAGCCAAGAGTCAGTCTTATTCTTTAGCCTTTTAATGTGAGCCCCAGCACGGGTGATCTGGGCTCTGACTCCACAGGGGCAATTTCTGGTGGACAAAACACACAAGCAATCATTGGCCCATTGAGTGAAGACAATTAACTTCCATCTCAGTCTTCTTTTGGGTGTACATTCTTTTATAGGTGAGGTCCCTAGGACTAAGTCTTGTCCCACCTAACACAGTGATTTAGTAATACTACATAAAAAATACAGTAGTTCACTCTTTGGCCTCTGATAGTCATTTATTTGTTAAGACAAAACAGGAAAATGCCAGTAATTCCCCATTTCCTTTAGGAAATGTTGGTTTGTGTGTTTTGGTCAGTTGTTTGAGGACAAGGGGTAAGAGGAGGGGAATTGCTTTTGGTATGGTGCTTTTTCTCATTGAAGGATATCCCTGATATTAGAAATATGAAAAGCAATGTTCTGGACAAATAGTGGGGTCTTGTTTGCACTGATTTCATCAGTAGAACTCCTACTTTAAATTAAGTATAAACTGGCAAATACCAAATGGTTCAACATTCCTAAAGAGAATCCCGGGACATTTTAAATCAATGGAATGGGTTAAAGTTAAAATTTCATTGGCATATTATCTTTTACATTATTGACTTAATACGATACAAGCTTCATTATTATCCAGAATAAAAGAAAATGTGTTTCCACTATTTTGAAATGTATTACTATTCTCCAAGTCATCCTTGTCCTAGGTATACATGTGCACAACTCCTGAAATTAATGTCAGTGCATCTCCAGTGGCATCGCAGGAAATTTGAAAGCACCATCCCTATGGAGAAGTTTACTTTCTTACTTTTTGTTAGCAATGAGTCTGTGCAGTCTAGCTTATTGAAACCTAGAAGAGCAGAAAGGTATTTCAAATCCCAGGCACTCAATGAATGAGATGTGAAATGAATTTCATGTGGATCAGCCCCCCGGAGGCTTGTCACAATAGATAAGGCAAAGTGGATAGATGCTGCATTAGTTCATGTATGCTTCTGAGTAGCAGAGCTAATAACTGAATCGTAATTTCACTTCAGGACACAAGGCTGCTCTATACTGTCCTCCTTTGATCTCTTCACTCATTGCAGCAAACTAGAAAATATCATAGTAACAATTTCTAAATGCATTTGGGAAGAAAAACAGTAAAACCTTATAAAATACCCCAAATATTCCACAAGCAGCACCTGTTATTAACAACTGTAAAGAGAAAGAAGCCAGAAATACTTTCTATTTCTAGTCCTCAAGATATGTAAGCTTATTTTCAATTATTTGTATGTGGGACAGCAGTAAAAACTTCACGTGTGATGGACTGTGCTTGTGTTTTACAAATCCTTCCATTTAACTCATTTAGAGGATGATACAGAGACACCTGAGAAGATATTGTAATAGCAAAGCATGTTCTGCTCAGACCACATCAACTCATTTCTGTTTTCTCCATAAAAGATTAATTACATAATGAATGGTGTAGCACTGAGGTGTTGCTTTCCACCAGCTCAGCAGCTGAGCACTACAAAGGCTGTGTGGGAACAAGAAGGATGAGATGTAACATGTTAGGACATGGATCCGGGATTCTCCGTGTCATGTGGGTTTTGTTAGCAGCTGTGCCAATATCAGCTCTTCCAAGCACCTGCCTTCTCACTGCCCAGTCACCTCACTGGTGAGGCCACACCTTGAGTACTGGGTTTAGTTCTGAGTGCTGCAGCATAAGAAAGACGTCAAGGTGCTGGAGCGGGTCCAGGGAAGGGCAATGAAGCTGGTGAAAGGTCTTAAGAAAAAGTCTTGTGAGGAGCGGCTGAGGGAGCTGGGGATGTTCAGTCTGAAGAGGAGGCTGAGGGGAGACCTTCTCACTCTCTACAGCTACCTGAAAGGAGGTTCTAGAGAGGAGGGTGTTGGTCTCTTCTCACAGGTCACAGCTGACAGGACAAGAGGAAATGGCATCAAGTTGTGCCAGGGAGGTTTAGGTTGGACATGAGGAAAAACTTCTCTACCAGAAGGGTTATCAAAGACTGGACCAGGCTGCCCAGGGAAGTGGTTCAATCGCCATCCCTGGGTGTATTTAAAAGCTGTCTAGATACGGTGCTTCAGGATATGGTGCAGCAGTGGCCCTGGTAGAGTTAGATAATGGTTGGACTTGATGATCTTAAAGGTCTTTTCCAACTGTAGCAATTCTGTGATTCTGCGAAGCTGATGCGTAGAAGCTTTTGTCAAAATTAACTATAGGGTTAACCAGTCATCCATGGGAAACAGTTATAAGGAAAAATAAAGAGCTCTACAAAAACATAAAAAGAACTTATAGGATAATTATCTGGTTTGGAGTGTGAAGACAATTCATTGAAGGATGGAAAATATAAAGCTGTCTGTTTCATGGCTGACATGATAGCTGTTCCCCATGAATAATAGTAATTCATGTCATAAATGAAAAATGTTTTGATCTGCAAGGAAGGGAATAGTGTTGGAGTACAGCAATTCAGAAACTGACACTTTTTGCTCTTTAACTGAAATCTCTTTGGTTTAGGATCAGTGTGCATGTGCAGGGAGGTCTTGAGGTTTGGGGGGACTTTAAGTTGACATTTCAGTATTCTGATAGTATAGTGGGAAACTGGTGAGGAGCTGTTGAAAGGTGCTTGAGCAAAATGAACTTTGTACTCAGTGAAGGTAAAGGCCAATGCTTACTGGCCAAGATCAAATAGTGGGAACAATTTGATCGTATCTGGGAAGACACTGTAGATTCTACCTCTCTTTTGAGATTGTTACTCATTTCCAGTAACAAAAGCAAAGCAAATAGGTGATCAGGTTTTTTTGCAGCGTACAGTTTATCCATTCTTAACGCTCCACTTGGCAATAAATCCCGAAATGGGTTTTGAAGGCATGCTGTATATTGCATCATAAAGTATTACAGCCACTGGAAGCGCAGCGAGGGGCGAGAAGCGCTTCTGACAGGTACAGCTCATGAGGCATGTGGAGCTGCTGCCTGCTGTGCCTACCAGGGAAATGTTGCTGCCGCCCAGGTGTCTCGACAGAGTCGTGTTGAGTGATTGATGGTGTCAACCACAGGAAGGCTTCTCTGTCGGCAGCCTGCAGCTGTGGGAAGGTTGCAGGGGTGATGCCCAGCTCTGGGCACGGGGCTGAGACAGCTTTGCCCGGAGCTGTCGCCAGCCTCGGTCGCAGCTGCTGAAACACAGAGAGGCAGCGACAGCCCGAGAGAAAAGGTTGAAGGTGATGGCATGCTGACCCCGCCTGGACTCCATCTGTGCTGTCCGAGCTGCTGCCGTGGGATGGTTGGGTCTCTTTGCCCCGTGCTGGTCAGTCACGGCAGGTGAGAGGGTCCCATATGCCCCGAGCATGCTGCAAAAACCATCCCTGCTCATTGAATAAATGTCATGAGTTGTTAACAAGCACAGTGTCAAGCAGGGCAAAATGTAATTCTCTATTTTTTTTTAATTACTGGAATTAACAGAATATGGCACTAATTTCTACAGCTACTGCTTCTCCCCCCTCCCCAGCCATGAAGCTTGATTTGTGTTCTTATTAACTTTGTCCTATAAATGACCTTGCAAGGAGAGTGGGTCTGGAGGCTAAGTGAAACAATGTCTATATTTTCTGAAGCTCCAGGCTAAGTTTTATTAATGTAATGTCTAAGATCTTTGAAGTTGTGACTTTACCAGGAAAATCATAATCTCCAAACCTTTATTCATAATGGGTATGACTTCCAGGGGGAACAGAATACCTGCTGTGCTAATTATTTCAATTATCAGCTACTACTAAAACACGTAATGGATTTTCTCTGCTTCCACAGGTAAAAGGCATGACATTGTGGAACTTAACTCTGATGTTGTGAACTTGATCTCCCACGCTACACAGGAGAGATTACGAGGGCTCCTAGAAAAACTAACTGTAATTGCTCAGCACAGAGTATCAACCCACAAGGTAAAGGAAATCATTAAGCAAGTTTTGCACCAAAGTTTTCCTGCTTTGCAGCCTCGAAGGTAAACCACTTCCAGGTATAGGCACATCATATGCAATATGTGCATTTTCAGTGTCTGCCAAAGGCTGGTTTCTTTTTAACTGTTTATAGCCTCCAACTATACCTTACGTTTTCCATTGGATTTGTTGGGTAGGTGCTCTTAAAACCCAGCATTAAGAGTAAATGTGTGTGTATTTCTCCTCTTCCACAGCAGTGCTGGCTGTTACACAGTATCTGTCTTGCATGGTAAAAGTAAAGTTATTCTTGAATGCTCTTGGTGGTCAGTTTGATTTAGAGGCTTATGTTTGCTTAATGCATTTACTGTTGATGGAGCTGAAGTATTGGCTCAGTAAAAAGCTTTGGTAAACTGAACTGAGTATTTTATTTTGAGAAAGTGCTCCATGTGAAGGCAGAGCCCCCTTTGATCTTAAAATTTCTGGAACTTTTTTTTTTTTCTGCCAGTGCTACTTAAGATTTCCATTCCTTCCCTCCTGTATTAGTTCCTTCCATTATGAAGTATGTTGGACTCCAGTGAGCCAGTATCCCTTAAGATGTTTTTATGGTACAAATGGGAAGCAATGTTACTAAAGACCAAAAGAACTCTGAGTTGTTTGTGTTTTTTAATTCACTAACAAGATACTAGTCTTTACTTTTCTCAGTATCAAGCTAGTTTAGGAAAAAAAAAAGGAAGTTAGAAGAGGATTATTTGTCAACTCTTCAGTTTTTGTGTGCTTGGTTTTTTTAACAAACTTTATACTTCGTTAAATTTAACAAGAGCAACTAACTGATGGGATAGGAGTTATTTTTGTACTGAATGCTTTTTGTAGGCTTTTATGCACTGGAGAAGCAATAGTAAAGAGCAGGAGCTATTTGAAAACATCTGAGTATTTATAGTGATGTCTGGAGTAGTTGGAGTAGGCTGTTCCTTGCCAGAAGAAGCTGTGGTAGGAAAAAAAAAAAACACAACCCAATTTGAAAGTAGTATAGAGCTTTTTCTGAGAAGCCTTTAGAAATACACACACAGAGCTTGTGAGCAAAAGCGAGGTGGAAGCTGAAGTCCTGAGTAACCAGTAGGACTTAGTGCCTTGCAGACACCAAGGACATAAGGGCATGTTTTTGGACAGTGCGCTTGATGGGGCTGATTTCTTTCTCATTGAACTAAAGTAATAGAAAAACTGATAGGCTTTTGTAAACCGATAGGTTTTTGTCTGCTTGAACTGCCAGAAGCAATGATAAGATTGTAAGACTGCAGTAAGCTTGCTTTCTTTTCTCAAAACCAAAACAAACAAAAAATAATGGGCATAATGATCCTCGAGGCACAGGTACCCTCTTTGGTTAGGAAAACACTGCAGAGGAGTGTCCTACAGGATGGTATTTGTGTGTGTTATTATTGTGAGAGATGCTGACAGGCTTTTGGCTTACTAAGTTCAAGAACAGAACACAACAGGGTTTTGGAGCCTTGTTATGTATTTATATTTGTATTTCCAAAGCCCTGTATTCCATATCCTCCAGTGCTTTCCCCATCCCCTTTCCCCCAGGCTATCAATAGGTACCAGTGTGCAGTGTGGATGGTGTGTAGTTCAGAGAATTATCCAGAACCTTTCCAAGGGGATTGGGTAGTCACACTGTGAGGCTTTGTATTGGACTGTCTTTATTGCACAAAAAAATTGGACAGTAATAGGGATAGGTGTGGTGAAACCAAGGTAACTGTTGTTAGGGTAGAAGTTGGTGTAAAAAGCCAATAATTCAGGGGGAAAAAAAAGCCATTAAAAAAGCCCAAAAAAGCCATTTAAAAAAACAGAGCCAGTGATTCATGGGATCACACTCGGGAAACTCTTCCCTGTTTGCTCAGCTTATGCCCAGCAGCTTACAGATGATGGGTAGCCTTGCAGAGAGAGAGCTGAGAGGGTAGAAGCTTCATACCATGTAGACTTGACAACTTTTGTCCCCCCCCTTTTTTTTTCCTAAATTTAAAGTGGGGGAGGTATATAATTGAAAGTTGCTAACTTAATTAGGATAAAGCTATCAGGGTGGTCTCCCTATCTGATGTAGGAATAGCCTTTCAGATTGTTGTCAGATGCTCTCTGTACCACAGCTCTTGTTTCAGTGCCTTTACATAGCCTTGTTAAGCCCATAAAGGCAATTAACTAACTGGTTTGGTTCCTTGGCTGCTTCCCTCTTATAATCCAGAGAACTGCTGAGGTAGAAGAGTATGCATGTGACATAATATGATGCCCAAGACCAGAATCAATAATGATAACTAAACAGTACAGAGATTAAAAACTGGTTTTGATGTGGATGGACTCAGCACAGCGTGAGATGACTGCCATGCTCCTGTGTTTGGAGCCCACGAGCACATGGCTTTGAGGGGCACAGTACAGTGCTGGGCTATAAACTTTACTCCTTGACAACATTTTCCCTGTGTGCAGTAGCAGAATACTGCAGCCTGAAATTGCCCTGTCTGTAGGACAACACAGTGTGGTAGTGGTCTAAGGGGTAAGCTCTGGATGTAGAGGAGTGAGTGCTCCCAGATGTGAAATCAGGCAGCCTCCTCCTGCCCACCCCACGCCACCACAAACTGCAGAGTGCAGGAGGAACTGTCGAAAGCCTTTCTCTTAAGAACTTGGTTTAGGAGTTGCCTATAAAAAGACAAAGCCTAATAGGTTCCCACATAGTAGCTGAACCTTTGGACCTGCCTGTCCCTGCCCTGTCCTCATCAAGTATGTTGAACAGGACAAACTGTTCACATTTCACATGAGAACTGGGCTTTGTGGAAGTCTTCCAACTTCTTTCCTTCTGGACTGAAGGGGAGCAAAGCTTCCCTGTATATGGTTTGTTTGTGGTTTTGTGGTTTTTGTTTGTTTTTTTTTTTTTTTTTCCTTTCTGCCCCTGGCCATGCAACACATTCCTGGTGCTAAACTTCAAGTGCCTTAGTCAGGTTTCAGATTCATTTACAAGTATGTGACAATCTAGGAAGGAAGTTGCAAATCGAAGGCAAGGCTTGTAGCTCGTCTCACTAAAGACATACCTGGGAATGCTTTGCTTCAATGCTGCATGTTTCATATATGCATAAACCTAACGTGAAAATGTAGCTAGAAATTGGCTGTTCTTTTAAAATGCATCTGTGGAGAAATCACGGGTGTGTTCATTTCTCTCGATGAAAAAAAAATTGCAGAGGAATGAATTTCAGAGGAAGATGGTATAGATGCAGTAATGTGTTACTGCTGTGTGAAAGCAATAGCTTCTTTCAGGATAATGGGAAAACTTCCTTTCACTTTTGATGAACTCCAGATTAGATCAGTTAAAGCAAAAATGACTAACTGCCAGATATGCAAGTTCAGCTTTGGCATCTTTATAGGCAACTCCTAACTAAGTTCCTAAGAGAAAGGCTTCTGATAGTTCTTCCTGCACTCTGCAATTTGCTGGTGGCACGGGGTGGGCAGGAGGAGGCTGCCTGTACAGTGGTTATGTGCTTTATCTGTCAGTAACTTAAATTCTGGCCTTGACTGCACTCTTAACGTTAGTTTTGTTGGGACTGCCCAGTTGTAGCTGGAGACAGTTTGACTTCATACAAGGAAGTTCAACTGCTATACGGACAAACTGAATCCAAGTTGCTTTATCATCCCAGTAAGAGCTACAGGTTATGAGCAGGTATACAATATAATGTTTTCTGCTTAAGCAATTTAGTGCTAAATGATCATAGAGAAAAAGTTCATTGAGTAGGACAAAAATCTTAACTGCAGGTGTTCCTCTTCTAAAACTTGCTGAAATAAGGTATCTTCAAACAGTCAATGATCAGCCAAAATACTGTTGTGGACTCACCCATTTCTTGTCCCACATGAGCTCATGGTGGTGCATTGGAGTGCTTCTGGTTGAGAGCCTCATGTTCCTAATTGGCATAGGGTCTTGGATTTGGCATTAGAAATACAAGTATCTGACTCTGGTTATTCCAAAGCGAAACACTTCTAAACTTTGGAAAAAATAATCTTCTGGTAATACGGCTTTTTGCTTTGTCCCTTTAAAAGGATTGTGGCACGGTGGTGGATTATTATAAACTGCTGCTTAAGAACAAATTGTACTAATGTACTGAGACTGACTCAAAGTAGTGCGTGTTTTGTGGGGAGCAGTAAAAAAAAAAAACCTCGAGCAATAAGAGAAGAGGAGGAGAAAGGTCTGTTGGACTTTTTTGCAGAGCCACACACTCTGCTTGGGGAGGAATGTTGTTTGCAATGCATGCTGTGGTCTGAGACACAACTGGTGACACGTGACAAGGTAGGGGCTCACTGAAAAGGACCAAACCTAATATCAGAAGTGGGACAGATTTCATGCTGTGGCCAGGTTGTGACAATTCAGACTGGGAGGTGATGGTGCCCCACAAGAAGATTTACTTTCCTCCCAGCATTTAAGTATATGTCTGGGTGTGGGATGAAGAGTCTGAGTGTAGTGTGTGTGAAAACTAAAAATTTAACAACTGAAGTCACCAATAGTCCATATACTTAAAATATACCCTTGCCTAAAATACAGCTATAAAAATACACTGTGTTTATTTCAGAACAGTTGTGTGCCAAGGCTGCCTCATCAAAGTGTGAGATTGGAGTAAGCTAGAAAGAAGAGTTGCTGCAAGTATATAGTGTGTTTGGCTGGTACAAGTCCAAGGGAAGTTTCTCAGGAAAGGACAAATTCACAAAGTAACACAAAGATGATGATTTGGGGATGTGTATTAGAGGGGCACAAACAGGTGTCAGAGACTGTGCCTCGTCCAGGATGGGTCCCTGCCTTGTTTTGCCTAACGCGTGGCTTAAACAGCCTCTCTTTGGAAGAGAAGAATAGGAAAAACAAGCTTTTTATTGCCAGCTCTCCATGTTCTACATCTTTCCTGTCTCTGTCTTCTTTCCTAGCTGAAGTAATACTAAGACTTTCCAGTCAGGACAAAAACAGTGCAAAAAATAAACTACTGATTGTAATTTTTGTCAGACCACAAGGCCCATAGTCTTGTTTCAATGCACGTGTGTCCAGTTATCGCTGGAGCTATTCATTAGTATTCACTGGCCCAGCTTTGCACAGGGGGCTCAACCAGATGACTTCCACAGGTCGCCTCAACATATTCTATTGAGAGCATCCACTAAGGCAAAAATCAGTGTTCCTAAATCTGTAATAAACCATATATAATTTATGTCACTTTTCCCACCTCCAAGAGTCGTCATGGCTAGTTCTAAACCACTCCTTTGCTCCATAAAACCTCTTTAGAAAATACCAAGTGAGTTTTATTTCAGAATCTGGATTAAATGGCTGAAATTAGAACACTAGAAATTGAAAATGTCAATTGTTTTTTGGTGTTGGTTTTTTTTTTTCACTCTTTCTCTTTAAAGGGAAAAGGAAATGATGTTCTGCTGCTTTCCTAACCTGTCCAGAGGACAGTGGTTTACATCTGTTTACCAGAGACGGAGTTGCTGTTTAAAACAAAATTTTAGCCTTTAGACTTTGTTATAGTCAATATAGACTAGATGTTTTTAATGTCACTTATTGAATAACCTCTCACTAGTCACAGATGCTGGGCAACATGCTTCAGTGGAGGGGAGCTGTGTAAATGACTGCCTGCCACCTGAAGTTTTGTTTTAAAACAGCTTACACCTTGCAGCTTTGAAAAAAAAAAAAAAAAAGTGTTCTTTTCAGGTTGTTCCCATTGGGTTTATTAGCTCTAGTGGTTTATATAAAAGTCTGGTTGTCTATAACAAACTTCTCTTTCCAGGGGAGTGATCAGTATGTGGTATCTAATGACACAAGAGCACAGCTGAAATTTCTTGAAAACCTTGATCACCTAGAAAAGCGGAGAAAGCAAGAAGAGGAACGTGAAATGTTGCTTCGAGCAGCTAAGGTAAGAACTGTACTACTTGCTTTCCAAGGAAGTAGAGGCATCCTTTAGACAGGTGAACATCTTCAGTTTTCTCCTATTTCTAAATATAGTAACCATTAACTCTGGAACTAGAAATTTGGAATGTTACGGGTAACTTGGGCTATACAGAAAAGGAGTTTAGCTTTTTTCGTTCTTTTAAAAAAATCACAGCAGTTCTTTGACATCTTGTTTTGAGATGTCGGGTCCAGAGAAGGCAGTGAAGCTGGTGAAGGGTCTTGAGAGTAAGTCTAACAAGGAGCAGCTGAGGGAGCTGGGGATGTTCAGTCTGAAGAAAGGAGGCTGAGGGGAGACCTTCTCACTCTCTACAGCTACCTGAA
>JANIJG010023866.1:0-25241 GCA_024611175.1 Megaceryle torquata | reverse complement strand
AGCCCTGGACAACCCTGGAGGGGAAGAAATTGTTCCTCAGCTCCAACCTGAACCTCCCCTGGGGCAACTTGAGGCTGATTCTTCTTGTCCCTTGGGAGCAGAGCCCAAGCCCCGTGGCTCCAGCCTCCTGTCAGGAGCTGTCAGAGCCAGAAGCTCTCCCCTCAGCCTCCTTCTCTGCAGGCTGAACAAGCCCAGGTCCCTCAGCTGCTCCTCAGCACCCTTGTGCTCCAGACCCTTCGCCAGCTCTGTTGCCCTTCTCTGGTCACGCTCCAGCCCCCTCCTTCTTGTAGTGAGTGGCCTAAAAATCCACATTTGGTTTCTCAACCCCACCTGGTTCCCTGCCTTGCAAGGGGAAGATGAAGCAGTGCTTGGAAGGTTTGCCCTCGGGGAGCGGCCACTCACTCGGCCGTGGCAGTGCCCGACCACAGCTCTGCTCCTGCACCTTTCCCAGCACCATGTGCAAACCAAGGACTAAACCTCATCCTCCAGCATGCTTTTTTCTTTTTCTTTTCCCTAATGTTATCCCTATTCCTTCCATTTAAATGTGGATGTTGTAATTACAGGGCGCAGAATCCCAGTTTTTAGAGATCTGTGACCACAATAAAGTGAATCCAGAAACCAGACGAGTGGTTTCATTTACTCCCATTCTAGCTTATTTCCTCCCCCCATGACCACTGTGCAGTACCAAAGGCTTGGCAGCAACTGAAACCAGCTGTCAAAAATGCTTCTTACCCCCACACTTTTAAGTTAATGATGTTCTGAAATTAATGGTGCACGAGACTAATTCTGTTATCTCATTTTGATGGATGCTTTGTCTCTTGTGAGTGATGTTTGCCAACTGGCTTGGTGAGGAAGTGGATCCTCAGGTGCTGTATGTATAGATACATTGAAAAGATGATTTGTTTTCTTTTTTTCCCTTTATTTTTTTTTGTCCTGAAGTGTTTACAGCTTTAATTTGGTTGGTACATTGTGGTTCACCAAACAAACTTTCAGGCACGTAAATGAGTAACTTTTAGGAGCATCGTGTGCAGTGGGATGAGGTTTTCCACTCCTTGGAGCTGGGGATGTGTCAGCCAACATCTCTTGTCTGGCTGTCACATTGTGCTGGAAGTGGCTACGGCCCCACGCCGGGCAGAGAAGAACCGTGAGCCTTGGTGTTTGGGAAGAAAGTGGCTTGTCACGGTGGAAAGCTGAAGGGGGAGTTTGGCTGGTTGAGAGAAAGGAGAACTGGGAAGGAAGATGACCTTGGAGCATGTGAAAACAGCAGAGGGGAAGGAAAGTAGCTGTTCTCTGTGTTTGCTGTCTCCACGTGGAGAGAAGCTGCTGCTGGTTTATGTGGTGAACAGGAGAAGAGAGGTTAGATATGGGGAAAAAAAAGCTTTCTAAATGTACTTGTGGAGGAACACTGGGATGAATACCTGGAGAAGGAGGTGGAATCTCCACTGCTGCTTACACAGGAGTCTGTCAGAAGAGATTCTCACACAGTCAGTCCTGTCTTGGAGCAGGCAGATTTTCCACATTTTTATACTTCCATGTCCTAGCTGTTTTTTTTCCTCCCCTAATGCTGCATTTCTGGCAGGCAGCTCATCCAGCTTTCCCAGTTACTGAAATTTTGGAGGGAAGCTCTTTGCTCTGCCAGTTGTGTGTCCATTTGATTGCCCACTGCAAATGGGGAGATGGTCGCCTGCTTCCTCCTCTCCTTGGCTGGGTCCAGGAGGGAGGACCGGAGTGGTCAATACATCCCATTTCCACCCTTGCCAGGGAAGGTCTAGCTCGTGATGTAGCTTCTCCCTGGTTTCCACCGTGGAGAGGTGCTGCTGTGGAAGCGTCGTTACAGCAGATTTTGGAGCCGTATATCCTGATGGAGAACAGAAAATGTCTGTATTACCCAAATTCCTTTTCCTCCATCCAAAGTTACGCAGCCCAGAGAATAAGAGAGATTCATAATGGAGATGAAAGTTGACATCTGGGTTCACTTTCTGTAGAGGATGTTCTCCGTGGAGAACAGTGAGAGAAGCTGTTAACACCAGCTGCAGATTAGGGATGCAGCTGGGAATTATCCTGCCTTTGGAAATCAGTTTAGTTAGAAGGATCTTGTGGTGTTGGGCACTGCTGGGATGTGAATGGTGGGTAGGGCTTTGGTTTTTTTCTTTTTAATTAGAAATACTGGTTTATTTTCCTGGTAAGCATCAATAGATGTGAAATTAAGAGCTCCTGTCTACATCTGATACTATTTCTTGATAGACTCCATTTAGAATTTTGACATATTTTGCAGATTTATAAGAGGAGTCCCTGCCTCAGACAACTGTTGCTTTAAATAATCGGTGTAGCTGTGAGGTAGGTGAGCAGAGAAGGAATATACATTTATTGGGCAAATCCGCTGATCTGCTTTTCCTTCTTGAGAAAACAAACCATCATCATGAGTGCTTTGCAGGAAAAAAACCCAAAAGCTGTTATACAGCAAAAGAGGGGCTTTCTGCTGGGTTGGTTTGGGAGCTCCACGTTCATTTGTGCAGCGGTGGCTGCGCGTGGTTTGGAGACGTGGAAGCTCTTGCAGAGCTGTGTCTTCAAACCCAGTTCAGCTCTGTGCTGGCTCCACCACAGGCACTGGTGGTGGAAAGTATTTGCATCAGGAGTGATGTAGTATCATGTAATTTAAACTGTTTTGCTATCAGTTTTTGCTTTCCAGGAATGTACTGGAGCTAGAATTAATCAGCATGACAATGTGGTGAAAACAATTTAACCCAAATATTTGATGATGTTTATGATTCCCAGCTGATAGTTACAGTCTTGCTAAGTGCCACATCAAGTCTGCCTCTAATGACAAGTCATGGCTAATTACATTGTTTCCCCAACCAGAAAACAGAAATGACATCACATTTTAATGTCATTTAGAAAATCCGAGCGGAATATCCTTTGAATTTGCAGAATATCTGGGTTTGACCACGTGAGGATCGAAAGTTATTCTGTCAAAATTTGCCCAAGAGCCTCAAGCCTGCAAAATCAAACCCATGTTTTTACTTATCTTACTTACTTTACTTACCAACTTACTTTTACTCATTATCTCTTGGTAATGTTTCAAATGCCAAGGCAGGCAGTAAGAAAAAAAAAAAATCCAATGTTATTTATTTGTTGCTTTGTTAAATAAACGCTTTTATTTGCTCCATATAACCAAGGAATGGGACCTTGAAAAGGAAAAAGGGTGATTAGATTCCAAACTACAACCCGAAGTCTCGGGTAAATTAGGTTCCTGCCTGCTTGTCCCTATTAAAAAAAACCCCAAACCAAAACAAACCAACCTCCCTGCAAGAAGCCCTGCTGCTTTTATGTATTTGGAGTGGGCCATTTGGTTTGGTTTCCTTGGCATTTGTATCGCAGGCTTCTTCAGAGAAATAAATTCACAAGTGTTTGCCTGTCATCACATGACAAGTTATGGAGCCTAGATTGATGTAATCAGCAACAGACACACGTCAGAAAACTTAATGTGGTTCAGAAGAATACAATATTTTATTAATTCCTCATTTTGTGCGTGTCTCTGTGGGTGTGTTTTAAATGAGCCTCAGGGGGTTCTTAACTTCTGCCAAGAAAGAAGAATAATTCGTACAAGTTTATGTTTGACTGCACCACAACTGGGGCGGAGAAGAGCGAAGTTAAGGTTGCCCTTCTTGACAGATATCTTTATAAAGAGCCACTTTTATTAAGCAAGTTAAAGCTCGTTGTGCATTTTCAAGTTATTGCTCTCCATACGTCGGTAGCCCCCTCTGGAATCGTTGTTAGATGGGTAGTAAAATATTTAGATTGATGGATTTGTAGGACTCTCTGAACTGCAGGTAAAAGTTGTGCACCTCTTTGGGACGTTTTCACTAAGAGTGAATCTTTCGGAAAACTCTTTTAAAAGCCTGAGTGGGGTTTTGGTTTTGTTTTGATTTGGGGTTTTTTGGATGCTATGCTGCAGGTACAAATAATAAAGTCCTGCCGTGGGATTGAAGCCATAATGGGAGGGGACACGAGGGATCTGTTGAAGAACAGCATCTTAAAACTTGTTAACCTTTGGGGTTTGCTTTTAATCGGAACTGACAGAAAATCCCTACGTTGTAGTTAAGGCTGAAGGTAATTTCCCTGGGAAGATCGGTTAAAAGAGCAGGTTAAATGATGCACCAGATTTTGGCATAAATTAACATGAAAACGATACAATAATTGGGTATCACTTTTCCCGAGACCCTGAGGATTGATGAGCATCTAGTCCCGAGCACTCATCTAGCAGATGGCACCGTGCTGGACTTTTCTGTGCTCAGAAGGGGAAAAAAGCCAAACCCCAGTAAAGAGTTCACCAGCCAGAAGTGGCTTTCTCCCTTTTCATCAGCATGAGCTTCACCAGCACGGAGTATCCGTTAAGCTTTGTGTCTTCAACAACTTCAGCTCTTTCCTTCAGCCTGGGAAGTGCTTGGAATGCTTTGGAAACCACGAATGCATAATCTCGCAGCAGAACCTGGTCGAGCTGCACTATCAACTAGATTGCTCCTCAGAGGAGCTTCTCAAGTCCCAGGGAAGGTGAGGAGCAGCTCTTTGTGAAGCCCAGGATCTGTTGTAACCTGTGCTGTCTCTTTTGGTTATGTTGCTTTAGCAGAAAGAGAGGCGACCAATTGCTTGGTGAGCTAAATAACAGATTAATTTGCCCAGAAATGAGGGAATTCTGCTCTTTGCTTATTTCCAAGTAGCAGCAATTTACCATTTAGTGCCCGTGGGTTGCGTGTGACACGGTTCAGGTGTGATTCTGTACTCCAGCACACGAGTGTGTGGAAACTCAGTGTGTAAAGTTTGAAACAAAACTACTAAGACATGTGGGTTCCTACAGTTGATCAGCTGAGATTTACATTTAATTTTTTTCTCTCTCCCTTTTCTTCATTTTGTTTTGCAGGTATTCCTTTGGTAAGTGAATAAAATGAGAAAAAAATCCGCAGTAATAATTAATTGATGCATTTGTGGGTATGTAGTTTTTATATTACTCTTGCTTTTTCTACCTGTCAAATGTTTTAAGTTCCGCTTGTCTCTGTTTTCTGCCTTTCACTGAATTTCTTTCTGCCCACGTCCTTAAGGGAAGGACGACTGGTGTAAACTCTGTCGATTGAGCTGGAAGGTGACTTGGTGGAAGGCTTGTGAAAGTACCAACGGCATCATTTGGAGGGTGACGAATTAAGGATGAATAGTTAAATAAGGCTGAGGTAACTGAGGGAAGCGAGGTCTGAAGGACATTCCCTGGGAGGGAACCCGTTCCCTTCCCACTGGTGACTTTTTGTGAATGTCAAGAACCTCTAACTCATATAATCTGCTTTTCCACTGGAAGTACTAGGAAAACTGCTAGGGTGCTTCTGATTTTCTGGGAAGTGCTGCCGTGGCATCGTGTCTTAAACCAGCCTATTTGGTCCTGTCTCCTCATCCTTTCGGCCTGGCACTCGTGCTGTTGGCTGGGTGGGTGGAGAGGGATGGTTCCTTGTTGTGTGGATGAAAAGGGGATCTGTTCTCTCAAGGTGTCACTAGCCAGTCACAAAGAGAAACGTGGTGGTTCTGCTATAAGGCACAAGACCGGTTGAAGTCCGTTTGCATCTCCATATTACGGAGGTTTGCAGAAGTAATGACAGAAGGTGCCTCCCCTTCCCCTTCAGGGAATTGTCTGTCTCCTTGTTTATCAATTACTTTGGTTGTAAGTGAACAAGCTGTTGCAGTGTATGAAGGATCATTGAGATGCTGCTTCACCGACTGGAGAAGCAGAGGAGCAGGGAGAGCTGTCTCCGCTCCTGTGTGGTGTAGACATTAATTTCCCACTGGACATGGATATTGTAACCAGTTGGGCTTCACAGTACGAATCCAGACTTTGTTGGGTTAGTGAGGACACCCATCTTAGTTTTAACTCCGGTCTCTGATCTTCTGTGAGTGTTTTCCACTCTCACTGATGACTGTAGAAAAACTGCTTTTCTCAAGTGGTGTTTTATCTTTCTTTGGCCTTTCTTTGTCCCAACTGGATAGCCACCCTATGAGGCTTACTGCAGTCCTTTGTACGCAGTAGGGTCTCTCCCTTCCTTGTTTTTGGCTTAAGGGCTACTTCTGAATAAGATGAATGAGATGTAAATCTTGAGTTACTTTTGTTAGAATACAGGAAAACCACAATATTTTTGTTATAATATAGCTGAAACAACAACATTGTCATCCATTGCTGGAGAAGTACATTAAATATTGCTGAGCTCTGGATGCCTTATTCTTCTGGTAACATCTGCTTCAAAGCAAGATCATAAAAAAAAAAAAAAAAGAAAAAAATTAAAAATAAAATCCAGAAAATTCCTGGGGAGATCTTTAAGTGCTGACTGTTTCCTATTCCCCTCCAGGAAGCGTGCTGCTTTATTTTTTGCTGCATTTTAGGATGGATTTTGGTCACCTCTGTTCAAACTGCAGCCTGTGCCTCTGAATTTTTAAAGAACACCAGAGCCGGGAAATAACAACAAGCTGTTAGGCCAAATGAGATCAACTGGTATTGCCACAGGTTTTGCTCTTTGCTCTTAGTCCTGTCAGGTAACAGTTATTAAAACCACTCCTCACTTCAGGGAACGAGCTGTGAAAGAGCCGTGCGAGAGCTTTCGCTGCACGGAGCGCCGGCTGCGTTGGACTCTTTGTCTTTAAAAGGTGAAGAGGTTCTCTGCAATGCAAATCCTGGAGCTGGCGTCAGCTCTGGTCTGAAATTAGCTGAGCTGTAATAAATTCTTGACTTTATTTATTGTTATTCAGGTCTAAATTTGGCTTTAGATGGAGCGTGGCGTGTTTTGGTGAGGTCTGATGTCGGGTCCCTCCTCACGAGTACTCACAGCTCTGGTGTGCGAGGCTCCTGGCCAGGAGATGGGACTGCCTGGCTTGATGGCCCATTCTCCTCCCTGCTTCTGGCTGTGCAGTGCTCTGGTGGACTGTACTTTGGTGGGACTGCTCTGTTGGCCGCAGCACGTGGGGTTGCTTCAGTTCTTTTCAGCTGAGCTGAGGCTTCTCAGGGATGGATGGACAGACGGATGTGCTGCCTGTCCTCAGTGAGTCAGCAGCCAGGTTGCTCCTGGAGAGCTGAGCTTTCATGACAACTTCATCCTCAGCCTAAATCTCCTCCTTGAGCTTTGGTGTACCAATGCCCTCTGTATTCAAACCCCTTTGGTGACTGCGAGTCAGCCGGCCTCCCTCAGCACCCTTGGTCCTGGCTCGGCTCCAGAAATGGCAGGTCTCCCTCTCTCCAAAGGCTGCAGCTGTAGTGCTGGCACAGCCAGGTCAACTTCTTATTTTATCCTCCTTTAAAATTAAAGCTATCACTTCTTCTGGCTTAGAATGGGACCAAAGCTGCTTCAACAGATTTGTGGTGTTGACAGCTTTGCTGCTTGTGACCCTTTCTGAGCAAGGGAGAGCTCTCCTAGAGGAGTAGTTCCCGAAGATGCTTCTGTCTGAGATACCCCAAAGGGATTTTTTTTCTTTATTTCTTACCCCCAGCCCCAGTGGAAGCCTGACTTAATATAAAGAAATTATTATCTCTGCTCTAATTGAGGCTTTCAAAAAGATGATGCTTTTTTACCATATTTCTTGTCCTCTTTCTTCAGTTCTGCCTTATTATTGTGTTAAGTAGCTCCAGACACTGAGAAGGGAATGTAATGGCTCTTAAGTTTGTCCTGAGATACCGGTCAAATGAGCCACCAGTGGGGAGCTGAGCAGAGCTGCAGGGAAGCTGCAGCCCCATCTCTCTGCAGAGTCCAAATCCAGGTGTGGTGTGGGAAAGTGCTGTAACTGTCCGGGGAGATTCTGCCTCCACATCATCACCTCCATGGCCACCGGATACCTCTCGGAGCAGCAATCTGGATTCCCAGCAAGCACCACGTGGCAGAGACAGAAGTGGGTCTTGTTTACTTTTTGGCTATCAATGGGATCATTAAACGGAAAGGATTGGGAAGCAGCTTGATCTTACTTGACTCTTGATGCACAAAAGTGTCCTATTTGCAGCCAAAGCAAATGTTTCCTTGGGGATGGTTCCAGAGAGCTTTGCTCCTGCAATCTTTGCAGGCCAACTGTATTGCCAGAATTAGAAGCAAGTTTGAAAAATTAAGAGGTGGGGTTTTTTCCCCTCTCGCAGTAAATTTTCTTGTTAATTTTGGTGTGGAGGAAAGACGATCACTGAAAGCTGAATGAAACTTGAAGGTTTCTTCTGTTATCTATAAACAATATAAGCAAATGATGTAGTTCATGCCTGTGCCTGCCCCCTAATTTTACATTGCATTTATTATCTCAGAATTTAAGATGGTGTGTTTTGATTAGAAGTAGAATAAAAAGTTGAGAGCTGAGTGTATGTAATTCTCCATTGCTTGTTAACTCCTCACTCTTTGCTTCAATGCAAATTGTTCCAAGGAGGATTTTCTTTTAAAAGGTCTTTGGGGATCTTGAATTTTTTTTTTTTTTAAGCTGTGCATTGACATCAAATGAAATGTTAGAGTGCACAGCTGGGGTTCTGGCTTTTGCTGTATGAGATTGAGATGGTTCTGCTTGCTGAGTGCGTGTTCCCAAGGAAGGGGAAAAGTTTTCACACCAGTTGTACTGTACTAGTGAGCAGCACTGTGGTTACTGGAGAAAATTGGAGAATTGTAGACTGGTAGGGGTTGGAAGGGACCTCTGGAGATCATAGAGTCCAACCCCCCTGCCAGAGCAGGATCACCCAGGGCATATTGTACAGGAACAGGTCCAGATGGTTTGGAAAGTCTCCAGAGAAGGAGACTCCACAACCTCTTGGGCAGCCTGGGCCAGGCTCTGTCACCCTCCCAGTAAAGAAGTTCCTCCTCATGTTGAGGTGGAACCTTCTATGCTCCAGTTTATACCCAGTGTTCCTTGTCCTATTGCTGGGCACTACAGAAAGAGATTGGCCCCTTCCATTTGACCCCCACCCTTCAGATCTTTATAGACATTAATAAGGTCCCTTCTCAGTCTCCTCTCCAGACTAAACAGCCCCAGTTCCCTCAATCTTTCTTCAAAACAAGAGTAAGTTGAAATGACTGAGCTCAAACTTGCCTAGTGCAGGTCCAAAGCTTCATTGTGGGGCTGCGTCTGGACCGAACGGTGCCCACCCAGAGCTAACCCGTGGATTCCTGCCCACCATCTGCTGCGTCTGCGTGGTGGGCGTGAGGCTGCCCGAGTACCCGAGAATTGTTTAGGGCCATGGTTTAGTGGTTTTGATGGGGCTGGGAATGAGGTTGGACTCGATGATCTTGAAGGTCTCTTCCAGCCAGAACCATTCTATGACTTCTCTGGCGGAGTTTTGCTTTCCCCCGTGGCATTGTTAGCACCCGGGGGCACTCGCGGCTCCGGTCGCTCACCGCACAGACGGCGTGTGGGAGAGATACTGGCAGCAGGACGTGGAGGACGAGTTGCTCTGTGTTATTCCCGGAGAACTTTGTTCCGTTCGCAGCAGGAGACGGCGGAGCCAGCGTCCCAGTAAGCCCCTGGGAATCGCTGCGGGGTTGAACACCCAGATGGCCATAGGCTGCTATTTATTCATCCTCCCCATGCCGAGATGGGAGGGACGGGGCTGCTCACCCACTGTTCCTGGCTAATATTGTGATCTGCTGTTCCTATTTCTCGTGTAAGAGTGGGAAACTTTTCTCTCTGTCTTATTAAATCTATTTTTCAAGCTGTCACTTAACCAGGTCTAGTGACAGAGTCGGATGTTTATGTGGCCCTGGACACTTGAACTCTGGTGTTTTCAATCACAACAGCACCTTTTGCCAGCCGTTGTGAATTAAATACTCCTCATGACCTTTTACCCTCGCCGCTCTTAAATTCATGCTTTAAAAACAGCTTAATGAGGGGTTTACTGGCCCAATTGGAAGTTTTTATTAAAACCTATTAGTGTGCTAGAGTAGCCTGCCTGAAGGAAACGATTAGCCCAAAGCAACTAAACTCAGAGCTGGCCTCTAGCCACACCAGGTTTTCTCTAAACTGTTTCCAGACCCACGTTAACCCTAACACTGCAGCTTGCATGGTATTCATATCCTCTGCTTTAATTTATAGCTTGTCTGATTCTCTCCCCAGCCTTTCTCCGTGTTCACGAAAGCATTTTGTTTTAATGTAATTAGACCTGCATTAAAGGGCAACATGCCTTCATTCAGGCCTGACTCATTTGAGAACCTTGGGTAAGTGGAGGTGTTCCCCCCCCCAGCCTCGAGTCCTCTGCTGATGCTGCCCTATGGACAAGGTGTGGAGTCCACATGGACAAAGCCACGATGCTCCCAGGGTCCTGGCTTAGCTTCCCAGGAGGAGCAGCCATCCCATCACTGAGCTGGTGATGCGGCTGCATTGGTGGAACACCTCAGGGTTTGAAATGAAGCTGTGTTATCTGGAGGACGCAGACCTCGGAATAACATGCGGGAGCTGGAGGGTGGAAATCCCAGTTAGCTTCTGCTGCTAACTTCCAGTTGGATCTTAGTTTGTTTGCTCAAAGGCTGTGTTTTATACTCCAAACAAAGCCAGTGGTTCTTGCCCATCTTAAAAAACAACAAACAAACCAAAACCTTTACAATGCTACTGAAGCCCTGTAACTGTGATCATCATGTTCTTGTGCTCACGTCTCCAAGCAGGCCTGAGCTCCTACTTGGGAAGAAAATTGCCATAGCAAATCCCATGCCCTCAAAATGCTGAGCAGCCATCAGCTTTGTACTTATTCCCTCCTCATCCGTGTGCCTGGCTGCTTGGCCAGGCTTCCTGCAGTGTCTCCTGAAACCACAAGGTCTTTGGAGAAGGGACATCCAGTTTTTCTCTCTCTCTCCATATATTTGGTACAGTAGTTTGCCTCTTTGTAGACGTCTGCAACTACTGAACTGAAGGCTGATAAACTAAGACAAAACTTATAAGCTGTATTTAATATCTTACTGCTGGGGTTCTTTGTTGTCTGGCTGCTGAAATGACTGTCCAGCTGTTCCTGGTCCGTCCCCAAAGTAACGATCCGGCCCCCGGGGAGCTGCCGTACGTGGCAAATACGCTTGTCAGGCTTTATGTTTTTCATTGCTAACCTGTAGTCAGGGAGGGCAAGCTGAAGAGTGAGATGTGAACTCTCATTTCCAAGACCTCATTTTAGCCTGGAAGGAATTGAGATTCCCCCTGATGAGATTAAGGGTGGTAAATACCAATACTGATAGAAGAAACCCAGGGAGCTGTCGATGTACCAACTAGGCTGCTGTTTACCTGACAAGGGTTTAGGTTCTGGGATACATTTTGAGCCTCATAAAGCTACAACCCAAAACTCAACTGGTCCCTCTCCACACCGCGTGTTTCCTGAGCGTCACCTCCTGTCTGTAGTTTTCCTGGCGTATGGATGCACCAACCTTGGGAGGTGCCTTTCAAGAAGCATGTTTAAGGAAAAATCTGCCATTAAAAGTTATTACTCTAAAGTGGTGCTTTTGATTGCGGCAATTATGCAAATGATTTTAAGGGATAAAATGCTTCTTAACAAGGACCGATGGAAGTGGTGGTGCTGGGGTGAGCGCTGAACTTCTTCAAACAAGATCTTTCCACGCAAGTAATTTCCTTTCAGCCGTTTGCCATCTTGCCTGGATCTCGACCTGTGTAACCGATGACCGGCCTGCGGATGTGATTTTTATTTTCTCTCAATACAGGAATGTAAGTGGGTGGAATGGGAACGCTGGTCTTGCAGAAACTGGGAAACCCTTTCCCTAAGCAAATTGTTTCTCCACAGCTCTTGTGACTGACTTTTGTCCCAGCCTTAATAAAAAGGAAACAAACAAAAATGCTTTTTGCAGGCAGAGATTTTCCTCAGAAAAAAGAGGACGGGGTGGCTCGTAGGAGCGGAGCTCTCTGTGGTTAAGGCTCTCGCCTTCATGAGTTGCCAAAGTGAAGTTAACTGAAATTTCCTCCCATGTTAATTTTAAAGCCGAGAAGTTGGATCTTTGTCTCTCCTAGTGTGGAAAAACGTCAGCCACCGTTAGAAGGCAAGCATCTGTTGTTGGTGTGGCTGAGAGATGTTAGCTCCTGTTTCAGTCTGAGGCGCTTCAGCCGAGCTTTTAGCTCTTGGTGGAGCAGAGCTGCAGTGCTGCACGGTACGTGGCGTCCGTTATGAGCAGATTTACTGTTTCAGTTCAATCCAGAAAGCATCTATGGACAGTCAGTGCCTTCAGCTGGGGCTAGGTCAGGGATGTTCTGCCCATATTATGGATTTGTTGTCTTTAGCCCTCCCGCAGCTGGGATATAACGGTGTAAAAGCACAAAGCCTTTATGAAGTCATTACAGGGAGCAGCCGTGGAGATCCAGCAGCTTGGCCGGGTGCGTGCATGTGATGAGCGAGGGCCTAAATTGCTGCAGCTCTTTGAAACCTTGGCATTGAAGGTATGGTGGGAATGCAGAATGAGCGTGTGGGTTTTCATTAGTGATGAGTCCAGTCTACTGGAAAACCTGCGTTACTGGAAATCAAGAGAACAAGGGTGGTGAGGAGTGGCTGAGGGACCTGGGATTGCTCAGCCTGGAGCAAAGGAGGCTCGGGGGAGACCTTCTGGCTCTGACAGCTCCTGACAGGAGGCTGGAGCCAGGCGGCATTGGGCTTTTCTCCTAAGGATCAAGCGACAGGACAAGAGGAACTGGCCTCAGTTGCCCCAGGGGAGGTTCAGGTTGGAGCTGAGGAACAATTTCTTTCCCAACAGGGTTGTCCAGGGCTGTCCCAGGCTGCCCAGGGCAGGAGTGGAGTCCCCGTGATCCCTGGAGGGGTTTCCAAGCCCCCCGTGGAGCTGTGGTGCTGAGGGCCAGGGGTCAGTGGTGCCCTGGCAGTGCTGGGCTGATGGTTGGATTCCATGATCTGAAAGGTCTCTTCCAACCAAGGCGATTCAGTGATTCTATAATTAAAGATCAAACAGCAAAAGAAGCCTAGCTGATCTGGTAGCCTAGATGTCGTGTACGGCTCTTGGAATGCAGTGGATTACAGGGTATTTTGTTCAGCGTGTGCTTCAAAATGGGGCAGAGCCAGCCCGAGGACCCAGGAGCCTCTGTCTTTCCTGGAGCAGCCCCAGGCAGCCCCGTTCTTCGGTCAGCGTTGGGCTCGCTCACGAGTGCTGGTCTCTGGCGAGCTGTCGGCTGCTGTTGCACAGCTCGAGCTGCGATGCCCAGTTTGACTGGAGCAGATGTGGTTATTTGCATTTATCATCTTTTAAAGAGCTCCTGTTTCTTGTGGGTTGGTTGGTTTGTTTGTTTGTTTGCAAATAGCAGGGGTGTTGTATCCAGAGCTGCAGAAGCCTTGTGATTTCTCCTCAAATGCATCCTCCTCTTTTGGGTGCTTTTCTGCCTTTGTAAGGAGAGGATTTTCTTGTCCTTTCCACAGTGGCATCAATGCCTGTTTAAATTTTTATCCTTTTAATAAGCTTCTAATGAGAGAATATTTGTTTATGGAGGTATTTAATTGAAGTCTGAGCATCTTTTAGGAGAAAAACAATGCAGTTTGATGAATTGCTAGAAGTATGTGAGAGTTCACAGATACACCTGCATGGTTTGGTGTTGCCACTGAGCTCACTCGGGTGCGTTCTAAAGCCAGGACTCGTTCTCCTTATCTCCCGTTATGGTCTCTGTTATCTTCTGTCCTGAGGCTGCCTCGGATTTTGTGCTAAGCCCACCCATTAAACTGGTGACTTTGTGCAGCATTCCCAGTTACGGCTTCCTGTGCAAAAGCAAAAACAAGACAAGGGTTAATAAAAGTGCCAGCTCGCTGCTTTAAAAAAGAAAAGCAAACCTTTATAGCAGCCTTTTTCATAGAGAGGTGTCTCTGGACAAAGACCCTGGCTCTGATGGTGCTGAAATTTTTGAGCAGGGTTTGACTGATGTCCAAACATCCCAGCTTGGACTGATTGCTACTTGTTTGTGTGGAAAAAAGGAAGGCATTTCTTTTGAAAAAAAAAAAAAAAATTGTTGCAAACTTACAACAGGCAAGGGAGATGCTGCCCACCACCAAAAGCTGCCACCGCTTCGGGTTGTGTCTAAGAAGACCCAGGGACAGTGCACATCCTGGGATGGGGTGACAACACAATGTCCACTTGTTGGGTTTTTTTTGGGGGGGGGGGTGGTTAAGGAGGTCAAGTGTAATTACCCAGTTGGAGTGTGGTTGTCCAGGAGAAGGCTGCTTAATTTCCCCACTCCTTCAGAAAAGCCAGTGGGAATTTGAATGACCCCAGCAATAAGATCCTCATCTCTTTTTACATGGTTTGGAAGAGCAGAGCTCCTTCCACCTGCCCAGCCCTGCTGCAAGGCTCAGATTTGGGACCGCTTCAGTGGTGAGGAGGGATGGGGAGCTGTGGTGTGGTTGAGAGTTCCATCTGCAGAGCTCCCATCAGCTCAGATGGCTCTGGAAAGGTAACCAGGCAGGTATGACCTTGCTGAGGATGATGGGGGTTAGAGAAGGTTGCGGCAGTTGTACCAAGGGCCGTCAGTTGTTGCTTGGTTGTTCCTCTATGATTGATGAATTTTTTTCCCTCTGCAAAACTGGAGCAAAGTCTTCAGTTCAGCAGGGCTAATGTTGTACAGTAGCCACAAAAAATGTTCCTGTACATACTGTACTAGGCATTTTTTTTTTCCTTTTGCTCTATTTTTAACAACAGAGCCCAGACAACCGTTTGAAACGGGGCTTTGTTAAGCGCTGCTCGGCTTTAGCCCTTTCCTCATTTATGGGTTACTGCTGGTTTTTCTGCTTCGGAATTGTGCCACCTTCACCTACGTGTCACCGTGTTTGAAGGATCTTCAGCGTGCAGCTGGGAGCTGCCAAGCAGGACCGGTGGCACTCTTGTTGTCCCTAAAATATTTGCCAGTCGTCCTGAATGTCAAGAGTCAGCGCAGCCCAGGCATCGTCCACCTCCTTGGCTTTACCATTTAGAATGCGGTCGCTTCCAGTGAGCGTCTCGCAAGCCAAAAGGCCAAGCTAAAAGCATAATAGGCCTCAAAAGTGGGGGATAGAGAGTAAAGTTTGGGGGATTTTTTTTTTTCCCCTGCTTTTTAACAAGAAAGACAAGTTGGGGAGAATCCAGTGAAAACAATGGATTAGCTCCACGACGGGTTGGCTTCCCCAGGCTGATGCTTCGCAGCAAGACGCTATTTAAATGCCTTGTGGTATCGCCAAGCGTTTGATGGAGGACGATGAGAGACGGGCAGAGCTGTCTTCAAGGCGTGCTTCGATCAAAAGGGCAAGTCTGGCATGGGAGAACAAGTTTTAGTTTTATTTTTCTATTATTTTTCTTTTTTTTTTTTCCTTCGGAAGTTAAATAAACCTTGATGTGCAGACTAACCCCCGAATAATAACAATAATACACTGAAGGACATCCAAGGAACTTCTGGCAGTTTCATTTTCCATTAACCACGCTGTCATTTCTAACACGCATCTGATTTATCGATGTCTGGTTAACCATTCAAATGTCCTTTTTCTGACCTGATAGACGTCGCGTTGAAGTTTTACGGCAGTAATTTAGAGGGGATGATTACAGCTCTGAATGTCAAGTTTTGGAGCACTGCTGTTCTTGGGGATGGTGGGTCTTGGTGGGTGTTCCTGAGGTATACAGTAGAATTACAAACTGAAGGGTTGAGGATTTGGGATTTGGCATCTCTGGGCAGCAAAAGGAAGTTAAGTGTGGAGCTTTGAGGAAGGTTGGTGAGAGTACAGGCCCTTTTTAAGGTGTCCAACTCTGTCAGGATGTTCTTCATCCTTCCTTTAGTCTGGATTTGATCTGGAGTGTTGAGGTTTGAGTAGAAGTCCATAGATTTCTGGATGCTTTCCATCAGGAATGTCTGATGAGCAGCAGCACCCTGTGGTTCGGGACAGGTTAAAGGGTCAGTTGTAAGATTTGAAAAGCTCTTTGGAGGACCATCAGCAGACCTGCACCGTACCCTGAAAGCCTCTGTGCAAAATCTCAGCTGGTGCAGCACGGATTTGGAGGGAGCAGTGACATCAGTGCAGTAGAAGTGGTATTTTGGAAGGAGGAACAGCACTTCAGCATTCCTGCCCGTGTGTGGTTGGTACATATGTTAAAAACCAGTATTAATCCATTGACCTGGCCAATAAAATCAAGTGCTGGTTTCAGGGGACGTATCCTAGTGTGCTCTCATCTGTTTTTACCACCTCCTTTTTCTTGCTGGGAGGAGAGTGTTGTGTGGGTTTGGTTCTTTCCTTCTTTTGAGTTGTCTTCTTAAGGGTGTGTGTTTGACTGGTTGATGCCACCGAGGGCTAAAGAGGTTAATGTTTTATGTTGGCAGAGTCCCTTTTTAGAGCCTGTGTGTTTCTTCTCGGGTCTGTATTTTGAAGTTTCTGGCATTTTCTGTGTTCAGTCCCCATATAAAGACAGGTGGAAGTATCGGTGTTGGACAGTGGAGTGAGAACCAGAGGTGATGTTTGATCTTCCTCTAAGCACTGGCCTCCTTCATCTCCCCAGAGCAGGGCACAAGCTGCCACTCTTCACTGTCTTTGCAGAAATGGAGGCAAAAATGAGTGACCACATGAATGGAACTGTCAGGGGAGGTTTAGGTTGGATATTAGGAAGCACTTCCTCACAGAAGAGGTGATGAGACACTGGAATGGACTGCCCAGGGAGGCGGTGGAGTCGCCATCCCTGGAGGTGTTTAAGGAAAGATTGGATGTGGCGCTTGGTGCCACGGTCTGGCTGATGTCGTGGTGTTGGGTCGTAGGCTGGACTTGATGATCTTGGAGGTCCACTCCAGCCTCAGAAATTCTGTGTTTCTCAGTAATTCTGCCTCTGGATTTCTTCTTGAAGTTCCTTTGTCCAAAACCATCGTTTTTGGGAGGTTATTTGTGGGATCATGCCGGTCCAGACAGATTTCTGCATCGGGAAGATGAAATCAGAGTTTTGGAAGTTATTGGAACTCCTTTTGTCTTGCCATCTTTAAATCAGAAGGGAAGGGCGTCGTAGTTCAGCCAGATTTAATACGTGGAATTTTGGGCATCAGTTGCACTCGTTAAAGTGTTTGCAGCAGTGGGTTTGTGAGCGTGAAGAAATGGAACTGTGCGGCACCTCAAAGCTGAGTTACCTTCAAATCTGTAGGTTGGTAGCAACCAGAAATGCTGCATTTCTTTGCCTCTCCCCGGATTTAAATGTGAGCAGATTCACTTCTCTGAAGAAAATGATTTAGCACCGTTTAAAACCTGTACCTTTGCAAACTCAATGGGATTTGATGCATTCCTGAGCATCACCTGACCGTCAGGTTTCAGTTAAATCGTTCCAAGAGTGAATATGCAAAGAACAGCGTGTGCTGCGGGGTGAATTGTGTCGAGTGAGCATCTGAAAGTCTCAGATACAACCTCAGGGAGCTTGAGCCTTGGAGCTGCTGCTTTTCTCGCTATCCCCAAAGCATCTTGTTTGAGTAAGGAATTTACTGTGGCAGCTGGGAGTTGAAATATCTTGTGTGTTTTTATAAGATCTGCGGTGTCTTTGCGCAGAAGTCGAAGCTGATGCATCTGCTGCCTACTGAGCTCCGCGCCCTTCAGCACGCTGCAGAGCGGGATGTCTTTATTTTCTTAAATACCCATAACTGGTGGTTGAACATTACAGCTTCGTGTCACTGGTTTTGGTTTAAGGAGAAGGCTACCTAGCCAAAGAACTTCCGACTGCCTCCTCGTTGCATCCTCCGTGTTCCCTTAAAAAATTGGATTCATTTATTTATTTTTAGTCTAGCGAAATAATTTTCTCATGGGTTTCTTTTCCGTTTCTAAACTGGGTGAAACCACAGTGTTAAGCCATCCTCTTCCCAGTCGTATATAGGAAGTCAGCGTGAGCCAAGGTACATATTTTATGTTAGTCAAAAAGAGATAAGTGTCAGGATTTCAAAGCAAATTCCACCCTGCAGTTTCCAGCGCTGAAATCTCCGCTGTACCTCAGCTCTCGTGCCTTGATTCAGAACAGTTGGTGCTTTTATCACAACTCTTTTGTATTTTCATATTCTTCTGTGTGGGGTGTGGGGGGGTGCCTAGAGTGCTCACCAAAGTTACCTGTCTCAGTCATAATCCCTTTAGGAAAAGCCTGGAACGGCAGGAGAACTGCAGGTAGTGAAGCCAGAGAGGGAGCCGGCTGGGAGAGGAGGAGGAAGGTGCGCGATGCTGCGCTTTAGCATCTCAGAAAGAATGAAAGTGGCTCCTCTCTTGGCTCAGAAGAAGGCTGGGGGAGGTGGTTCATCCCCAAGGGCACGTACCTGTTGTCGTGACAGGCTGTTATCAGCAGGGAGGGAGATAAGCCTGGGGCCGTGGTCCCGCTTGCCTGGTGAGCATTACCTGCATCTTCCACATCCTGCTTCCTTGGACATCAGGTGGGGATAAGGCTTTTCCCCAAGGTGCTTCCAGACCTGCATGTGAAGCTGCTACGTAAGAGCGAGAGGCTGCTGCTCGGGTAAGGCACGGTGCCTAAAATAGTAGTGGGATTTGGTTTTCCATCCTCTGTTTTCAGGCTATGAGGTGATTAAACCACCAGTAAAACCGGACTAAACAGCTCAGGGGTTTAGTGGCGCAGACGGTGGAGGTGTGGAGGTTTGCAAGGTTCCTGTTTGATTTACCATTTATTATGAACATGTATCAGGGAGGAGATAAGGGATAATCTTCTGTTTTGTTCCTTGCTTGTCTGAGCCCTGCTGGGTCATGTCCAATTCGGCAACGAACCTTGAGCTCGGCTGGATTTGCTGCAGGATGGAGGAGCCCTTTGCTTCTGCAAGTGGGAAGGAGAAGGAATCCCGAGCGGCAGGCTGTGGTTTTAGCTGAGCAGCCTGAGCCTCTCCGCAAGGATTGCTCAACCTCCTCGGGGCTGGCCGGCTCTGCTGCCCACGCAGACTGGGCTGCCCAAGCCCATGCAGGGACGGCTTCCAGGGATGGGTGGGAAATGGCAAAGGCAGGAATTGGATCCTGCAGCTCCAGCCTGGTCGGGCGTCACCAGCCAGCCACAGATAGGGACTTTTTTCCCCTGCATAGGAGGGGTTAGGGCTGAGCGCAGGACGACCGCACTCGCACGCGGTGATCTGCCTGGGAGCTGAACGTGGTACCGAGGGCAAAAGTCATCCTGCAATTCTCCAAAAATAGGGTGGTACTTCTGTGTGGAAGGGGTGAGAGAGCAAAGATGATCCCCACCTCCCAGTCAAGAGTGAGGGCAGGAATAAACAAGCTCTGCAATATATAATTAAGCGATGAGCAATCTGGGTGCAGGGTAGGGAGGAGACGTCAGGAGGGCTTCTCTGGGGGAAAGGAGCAATGGGAAAGGTGAAGGATGAGGGTTAGGAGCCGATGGGGAAATCGTTCTCGTCCCTTGTTTCGGCTCGCTGAGGTAATGTTGTTGTTTTTGATGGAGAGCCGGAGCGCGTGGCCGAGCTCAGCTCCCCCGTGTGATGTCTCTGCTCGGCCTCGCAGCTGCAGGAGGAAAGCTCTTGGTGGTGGGAGAGGGACTGACGGGCTGCTCGAGCTGCCCCACAGCCATTTGTTATCACCACTTGTCATGGGGGCAAATGCTGCCAGGATTCTTCTTTAATTTTTTATTTTTTTTTTTATATGCAGCTTGGTAAACACGAGGGCCAAATTGTGGGTGTAAATCTGGAACAGCGTCAGTAGAGCTGGATCTGCCCAGCTGGGTGTCTCGCTCGGAGGAAAGAGCAGCTTGGAGCTGGCACGGTGGGCTGCTCCGCTCTGCTTGGAGACACTGGGGAATATCCGGAGGGATGGGGAAGGCCAGCAAGGAGGGGAGGAGATACCAGGGAGGTGTCCAAGGGGATCATGCAGAGCTGTAGCACTTCCCATCTATTCTGCACTTTGCTAAGCTTTCAAGTGCTGCTTTTTGTGCTTTGCACTTAGCTGATAAATAGCTTATGTTCTCATTTACCTGGCTTGCTTCTTAATATAACCTCTCCAGCTTTTAAAGCAGATGTGCCTGATAGCTAATGACCAGGGAGAGGAGGAGGAGAATGCTTTGGAGTCAAGATTCAGTGTTTTTGATTCAACACTTTAAACTTGAGCTGCAGAAAATCCATCGGTAGGAGCTGATGTTTACATGGTAATGTGTGTGTGCCCTCATCCCGAGGCTTCAGCAGGAGGGTAACCCCAGGCCCAACCGGGAGGTGCCTGGGCAACACTGGTGCTGAGCAGCCCCAAATGTGGCAGCTGAGCTACAGGCATGGCCACGGGACCCTGAGGTCACCCAGCTCTGCCCGGGGCAGGCGCTGACGCCGAGCGACATCGCTCCCCGGTGGGCATGGCGCAGAGATCTTTGTCCTAAAAGGCTCCAGGATTTACAGCTGCGCTGCTTGTCGAGCCCTTGGGAAGGGAGTTGGAAGGTTTTCAGAGCTCTCTTGTCCGTGTCCTTGCTGCAGAGCTGGTGAGGTTCAATCTCAAGTGTCGTTTGGGCTTTAAAACTTACCCGAGAGTGAACCAAACTTTGGACCAAGAATAAATCCACATCCTCGGGTTTCTCATGAGCTGCTGGGTCTTGCAGTCAGCGCTGCAGCTCCTTCTGTGTTGTGACACAGCACAGCTCGTCGTATAAAATCTTTGCTGATGTTTTGCAGGGTTGTGTTGGCCCAAGGGTGTAGCTCAGGTGGTGATTTTATTTTATTTATTTGCAAAGAAAGTTGCTCGCTGTACCTACTTCAACCTAGAGGAACAGGGAGAGCTCAGATCTATGCAGTGAAGATGGTGTCTAGATAGTTAAGCAGGGGAATTTGGCCAAGACTTCCTGGCACACAGCTTGGACAGTTAGAATAATTTATTATAATATTTTCCCATCTGTTTGTTGTTATTAAATATAAAGTTCTGATGTTGCACAGTTTTACCTTTTGGATTTATGTCGAGAAGAAATCAATGTATGATTTTATCAAATACCTTTTTCACTCCAAGTTACGGCTACGAACAGCACCTTGAACTTCTCTTGTGTGAATTTAAAGTAAAATGAAATTAAAAAAACCCCCTCCAGACACTTGCCACTGTTTGAGGGTCAGCATTTTCTCTTTGGAGAATTAATCCTTCTCAAGTGTTATATTTCCATACTAATTCCTGACTTGCCAACAGCTTCTTTTCCTTCTCGGAAAAGAAAGTGATCAGTTTGGCACCGATGTGTCCCTGGCCATGCACACGCAGAAGGCAAAAGAGTTCCTGTTTCTACCAGCCCTGCTATAAAACTGCTGTGAACCAGTTCATGTGATTGAACAACAAATAACTCCTGCTGGTACCTGCTGCTGATAGGTGAACTGGGAGCTGTAGGTGCCCATATGGTTTTGTCACACGTGCCGCTTTGCGGGGCCACTGCCTGTGATGGAAATAACTCCACCGACCAACCAGCAGCTCCAGAAATTCCAGGTAATTGCTAAAAACTCCCCTCTCTGCAGATGCATTGCTTGGAAGAGGATCTGGGCTCCTCCTCATTCCTTTTGGTCCAGAGGCTGGCTGTGCTCAGTTCTCTTATTGCCAGTGCTCTTTATTTTGAAGTATTCTAGATACTTAGAAATAAAAGAAAAAGTTTTATCTGTGATAAAACTTCTCCTCTGGCGTAGTCACATAGAGTGGGACGTTGTGTCACGCTGAGAAGCTATAGATCTCTTTGAAATGGTTTTCTAGACCAAAAGAGCAACGCTACGTTCACCCACGAGAGATTTTTGTAGTAAAATTCACTGCACACGGTAACGGGAAAAAAAAAATGGCTGCTTTATAGAGTAATTATTTCAACAAATAAAGTATTTTAGAATTGCTGTTGGTTCCCTTACCATGTTTCAAATGGGTTTTAAATCTTTTTGTTGTTGTTGTTGTTTTTCCTCCCTTCCGTGCAGGGCTTTACCAGTGTGAGCTACACGGCGGCCTCGGGTGGATGATAAATCATGGGAGGGAGCGGGGCTGGTTCTGGGGCTCCCTTCACACGTGTTTCCAGTTACTGACTTTCAGCCCTCAGCTTTCCTGACAGGTTTCCCATTAATGATTGAAAAGTTCTTCTCATCAGAGCCCGGATGCTTATTTCTGTCGCTAAAAAGAACGCATTCTTCGAGCGACCGCCTTAGAGGTGTTCCCATTCGCTTCGCGATTTCTGCCTCCTGTGGCAGGAGGTTTATTTATTTCTTTCTTTTCCACCTCCCCCTCCCTGCTTTTTGGGGTATCGATGACCATTTGTATGGCAACTCCCTAAGTGGTACCTGCTCTTCTGCATTTCCCAGTTGCCTTTCCATTGCCGAGTGCTTAACGAACTCCACGCTCCCTCGCTGGCTCCCTCTTTGTTCTGGGGCACATGAGTTTTCAGTCTGAATTAATAACGCTGTAGAGTGAGGACAGAAAAGCCAGTGATTAATTCATATGGTTCGTTTTATGCACTGAAGTCATTTGAATTCCTTACAGCGGGGAGAGAGCTGAGCTGGTGTGCAAGGCTTGTGGTATCGGGACATATGCGAAGAGCTGTTTAATATCAGTTGTCACTATCCTCTGTGATTTTCTTTTTTTCTTTTTTTTTTCTTTAAAATTTTCTGATGTGGTTGATTTTGGTGGTTTATAGCAAAATAAAAAAAGCTGCTTCTTTAAATTAGAAGCAAAAATTCTAATTGTATGCTACAGAATATCCTCGCCGGCCAATTTGATGTCACGCGCATGGGAAACCCACCACCCAGGTTGCCGGCGGCATACCCAGGGCTGGCTGCTTCGAGGGGCAGAGGAAGATCTCTCTGTACTCTGCCTTACGTTAGCGTTAAACCCCTGAATCCTTCCAACTGGCAGCTTCTCAGCCAAACTCAGGGAATGGTACTACTGCTGGGAAAACGCGCTGCTTTTCTTCTACTCTTCTTTCCCTACGCGGAAAACTTCATGGCGTTCGCAGCCGGGGTGGAGAAGGGGGCATCCTTCTGGAGTTGCTGTAGGTAGATGTTTGCTGGGGTGCCCAACCCCGTGTCTTTCATCGGAGAGCCCTGGTGAAGGGGCCAGAGGGTTGCTATGTTGGGGTGGCCAGCGGTCGCATGAGCCATCAGGGCACCGTTGCTGGTAACTGGCTCTGCAGACCCTTTGCTCTGCGCTGGTGGGCTGTGCAAACTCGGCCAGCTTGCAAGCGGTGGCCAGGACGGAGTCATCTAAACGTCTATTCGTGACAAAGTTTAGGTGGGCAGCCTAAACTTTGTGCTGCTACATCCTTCAGAATCCATACTGAGTATCCGTGGGCACAAACAGCAAAATTCCTGCTCTAAACTCCTCCAAGAATTCATTTGCAGTTGGTTTCCGTTCTGTAGCAGAAGCGATAAGGAGTAGATGTTGGAGAGCTGTAGGATGTAGGGAAGGGGCTAATGATTTTAAAAAAGCATTCCTGGAAAAAAAAACCAAAACCAAAAAGCCTTTCTGGTTAAACTGAGGCATTTAAAATGAAAGATTGCATCCTGTGAGCGGTGCTGGGGTTTCTTGTTTGGTTGGTTTTGTTGCTGTTGTGTTTTGTTGGGGTTTTTCTAATGGTCTCCTGGCTAGAGGAGAGGAAAGACAGGACTGGATTTCGGGTTCTCTTTATTGCTGTGTTTTGTTACTGACTATGGGATGTAGACGTGAATAAAAATAGAATTCTGAGGCTTAAAATCTTAGCTGTAGCTTTGTAACTTTGCTGTGTCAGGAGCATCAAGATTCCTCCATTGCTCTCTGGCCCGGTAGATCCAGCAGCAGTTGTCCCGACCCTGCAGCTGGAGGGGGTGCGGTACCCTGGGACTGGAATAATTAGTGTACTTAATTCCCTGTCAAGGGAAATTGCTTTGATGAATGGGGCAGAAAACAAGAAATGAAGAGCCCCACAGTTCTAAAGCTGCCGGTGATGCCGACAGTGCCCGGAGAGCGGACCAGGGGCAGCTCTGGTACCTGCTGTGGTGGGACCTATATCCCAGTGCAAAGCCACCCAGCCCAAAGGGACAGGGGAGAGGAGGTAAACTGAGGCGCTGACACAGCCTGGAGCAGATCCTGGAGGACCAGAGACTTCCCACAGAGCATGTGGCACATGTTTAGTCTTGCATAGTCATTTCTGCAGAGTGCAATTATGTAGTTACTTCGCCCTGGGTAAATATAGATTCCAGCTCGCACGAGTTCGAAGTGGATGTTGTAATTTTGGGAACACGTATCTGTTTTAATTTCCCTTCTGAGATTTTCTTGATTGCTCCCTTGGTACTTCTCCCATCAAATTATTCTCTTGACAGTTGAGCGTGACAGCTCCGGGCTCTCAAACATTTGCTCCCGTCCCCATGAATTTGGGCTTGGAGACTGCGTCGGAGGGGACAGGAGGGGACAGGTCGGCAGAGCAGCCGCTCTGAAGAAGGAGGAAAAAGAAAGTAAACCACAAGACGTAGAGTTTTGCGCCTGCAGTGATTCCGGGGGGGCGAGGGCGGGGAGGGAGATAAGGAGCAGAGCTGCAATACTCTTGAACCTACTGTGGTCATCATAAACCGTGGTAGATGCCAACCATGCGTTGCTCGTGTTTACACGTGAGCCTGTGGCCAGCCCTGTGCCAAAGGTCTACATAATAGTTTTAGGTTGGTTTGTTTGAAGAGTGTAAAGTTAATATCTAAGTTGCTGGTTTTGCCAGGCTGATGTTGAATTTTGCTGCTTTGAAAGCTGAGCGTGGCTCTTCAGGGAGATTTCTTTCAGGAAAATGTCTTTGGAGGAATATTTTTATATTTCCATTTTGTTAACACGTGGTGATGTTAACTGTTCAATAGTAGGTAACAGCTCTGCAAAACAGCCAGAAAACCAAAGAAAAATACACACGTTCTTTTCCAAGGATTGGGGAAGATGAGGCAAAGTCAAAGTAACTTCTCCCAGCTGCCAAGCTCAACCATGCGATGGTGGTCGGCAAAAACGAAGAGTGGTTCATAACTTCCAGGAATCGAGAACCTGGTTTTTCCTGGGGCGATACGAACAGTGAGCATTGGCGGGGAGATGTGCAGTTAATGCCACTTAACTGTGGCTGTCTCATTAGCAACGTACTTGATCTGGTAGTTCTTAATTATATTTAATGAAGCCCTAGGGTGTGTGCAGAACTTTTACTGATGGATATCGGTATCAGAGCTAGGATGATTATTGATAACTAAAGGAGGGGGGGGTGTCAAGAGGATGGGGCCAGTCTCAGTGGTGCCCAGTGATGGGGCAAAGAGCAGTGGGCACAAACTGGAACCCAGGAGGTTCCACCTGAGCAGGAGGAGAAAGTTCTTTGGTGTGAGGGTGTGGGAGCCTG